>JAKOGI010001005.1:302500-336631 GCA_029747015.1 Carnegiea gigantea
AACAACACGAATTATGGATGAATATTTTTGTGTTACGCTTAAAGGCGCACGTTAATAAGCATAAATACGAACCACTGTGATATGATAAGTATGTCGAGTTTTGTGATTAGTAATGACTATAGACCATTTGTTTGACAAAGATACTTTTAAGTGAAACTAACCAGGAATGAGTTGTAGGTACGTAAAGCTTTAAGACAAGTTTTAATGATGTTTCCTTTGAAAAGTGAATGTGTCATTGGCCATTAACTCATTTAGAAGCATAATGCGACAAGATGAATGGCTGTGTGCTTTTTAAAAGTTGAATGAACCTATTAAGGCGTTTAGCCTTCATGGGAATGAAAGTGCCATTGACATGATGCAATGAGAGTTTTGAGACAAAATGTGTGGTGAAATGGCTGTTGCATTTGAAATGCAAAGAAATTGAGATATTCATGTGTGAATGCAATTACAAATGTTTAAAAACAAGTTTCTATATTACTTGTCTTGAGGAGTGAATGAATATGCAAGATTAACTCGTTTTGAGCATATTTTACCGAATGAGTAGTTTTATGCTTTCTAAGTCGATGTGAAATCATTAAGGCCTCAAGCCCTATGAGAATGAGAATGCCATTGTTCGTGATGTAATGGAAGTTTTTAATATAGATGCATTTAAAGGTGAAATGCATCTAAAACATTTTGATCTAGGAAAATGGTGGTCCATGTATAATGATTAGAGAGAATGCCCGGTTCTCAAGAACCCTAATATATAGAAAGATAGACCCAGAAGTGGGAACCCTAAAAGACCCTGACGAGGGTAATATGTTGCCCAGGGAGCAGACCCAGAAGTAGGAACCCTGGAAGATCCTGATGGGGATAATATGAAATTTGAGTGATGATCTCACGGGTACGATGGAATGTCCGTGACAGCCTCACTCGTATCGAGCACAGATATGAGATTCCGATGCCTATGAAAATGATTTCGTGCATGTTATACAATGTGAATGCCTCATTTGAGGATAATGTTAGGGTAAAGATTTAAAAAGGTGCATATTTTCTTCAAAAGCGTTTTTATTGAGCTTCAACTATCTGCCAAGTATGCAACGATGGTTTTATAAGAAGTCTCATTGAATTAAGCAATGTGCACTAATCTTACTCTTGTATAAAAAAGAAGTCTCACGCGGTCATTTTGTTTGAAACTTCGTGGCGTTAGGTGATTATATGTGCACTAAGTGCTCTATTGCATCCAAAACCTAAATTGTTGCATGGTATAGCTTGTTAATGAATCTTCTGTGCATTTTATGTGACATTATGCTTATATTCTGTGATGTTATGTTGATATAACATGGAATTACTACCAATAAACTATAAGCAACTTAGTTCAGGCAGGTTAAGTACCTTGGGCGTGAATTTAGAAGGAGTATAGGATTACCATTATACTAGAAAGGTCATTGAGGTGATGAAAGATATGGAAGACCTTATATGCTTATTATAGGATACTATATATATCAGATTGTGTCCTTAAGTGATTCTTAAAGTATGTCGCACAACTATTTTGTTCTCTCGGGGTGGGGAGTCATTCACCTAGTGTGTAGTAGCTCATCCCCCTATCTTTTCCCCTATTTCTTAGGTTTTTGATGTGATAGGTAGAAGTCGACTTACATACGCTGAGTTGAAATATTCTCTTGCTTTATAAAAGGTGTCATTTATGCACATATAGAAGTAGACTTACCAGTTAAACAATGTAATGTAATGTACTGCTAGAGTTATAAATGCACGTAAACAAAATACTCTAGTTCATGTAATGCATATTGTTTAGAAGTCGCTCTGTATGGCTATGTGAGCTAACCATTTGACTAGCCAGTTGTCTTTTTAGTTGAAGTTAGTTATATTTTGGGATGTAGACTCCAGTACTTCAGATGTGTGATCCGTCCAGTTGTATCTTTTATTTCCTTCTCTGTTATTGAACTTTAATGTTTGGAACACTCAGGGCGAGTGGCCAGGAAAGTTGTGGACTCCGACGTGTAGCCCTTAAGCTTATTTCTATGTTCTTTTATACTTCTACTCAATGCAAGGATTTAATATAAGGCTTTAAGCCTTAGAAATGGTAAGTTTTTAGGTGAAACTCTGTCCGTTTCAACGCAGAATTTAAGCAGAAATCAAGAAATCATTGATACTTCTAACCCTAGGGGTTGGTGGTGTTACAGATGGTATTAGAGCAAGGTCTTGCGACCATAAGCCATGACCTAAGTCTTGCGTTTCATATAGTCACCTAGGAACACTTTGTGATGATGTGACATAAGACATACTCTGTGTGTAAGCGTACCTTATGGCATCATCATTTGCAACTTATGTGTGGCCCGAGTAGGTCGATTGATTAAAGGGGGCGAGTTATACATTAGTATAGGAGTTAAATGCCTCCCTATGCCTTAAGGTGGTGTTGTGGGTGCTCCATTAGTGCAATGTGTTCCTAACATGCTAATTGACTTGACTGATTAACTGTTATGTGATTCGGTTAAGCCGACTGGATAAATGTGAGTTGTGTGTTAGAATGTGAACCCAATTAACTTATGCTTTTTTAAGTGAGCTAAGTGATGGTTCGAATAGTAAATGTTTTATTCATGTGCTCTGTTAAATAATCAAAAGTTAAAGCATCATTGATTTAAACTCAAACGATTGAAACCTTTTTCCAAGCTCATTCTTTTCCCTACGCGCGGATTGCTCCTCGGGCCTTGCAATATAGAGAGCAGATATACTTAGAGATGGTAGAGAAAAGGCTGAAAACGGGTAAGTTATTTTCCTACCTTTGAAATTCGAGATTTTGAAATGTTAATGACCTTTTGGCTGTTGAGTTCAATTTTACTTTGCACTGAAGAACTTGCATTCCTTTGGCAATGATGAATGAGCTTAAGTTTATGAGTACATGTTCTTATGTGTGTAGAGAGGTTACTTATAAATGTGTATGTGCTAAGATGTGTACATTGATGGAATCGTTCGCAATGGACTAGGAGAGGAATAATTGAAGACCAATTGCTCTGATCGATGATCCTACTAAATGATACCTTTCTTTTATGAATTTTGAATTGCCTGAGGAAATTAGGGGACACTTTCATATGCATGCTTGAAGGATTAAATGCTAGCGGTAGAATCTCATTGAACATTGCGTAAGTGTACCTATCTTTCTCCATCTTTGTCATTGTTGCCTGTATGTTGCATTACTTTCTTTCTATCATACGAATTGCTATTTGTGATGTGGGTGCCGATGTTTTGGCTAGAATAAACCCTAATGCACCTAGAAAGCACAAGGGAGAAAGAACTTAGCAGACTTCGGAATTGTACATAGTAAGCGACTCCTATTAAGGTGAGCGACCTACACAATATGACTCTTATGATCACCTACGGGACAGGTGTGCCTCACAAGACCACAATGCATACCTATAGGATCATTAATGTCGGCCATACTCAAAATGATTATAGCCTGTTGGGCACCAATCTTTCCTAAATTTGGACGAGCTTTGGGGAGTACCGTTGACCACATGTGGGAAATGGGGATTGCACGTGAGTATACACATCTAGGTGTTTTCCCTACGAGACAACCCCGCGAGCCTACCGGACTTAAGAAATGAGTATGGTGTCATGTGCTACGTGAATCCGTAGAAGTTTCTATAGATGGGACTATTGTGAGTGCCCGTTGATGTGATTGCGGTCGAATGCTAAAAGATTGAGTTTTTGGCAGTTGCTTAGCTTGAACTTGAATAAACTTATGACTGTATTAGTAGAGCGATTTGATTTATGCGGTTAGATGCACAACATGACTGTTGAATCACCATTTATAGTCTATGTTATAGTTGGAGTAATTGAACACGATGCATGTAATGCGTGACTTGATGACAATAGAGTTTCATTATTTGCATGATTTCATATCTATAGATGGGTATACCTCTTGTGTAAGAAAGGTAACACGGTAGAGCATCCAAGGTCATGTCAACGTACATATGGATATTCACGTTCGATATACACAATCATTGATGCATTATAGAAGTTGGGTCACTGACTAGTTATGTGAGTGAATTGTTAAGTACATAAGCTTCTTGGTGCCTATTTTAAGCCTGTGTAGGATGCATTTAGGTTGGATGCACGACCTAATATGTGTGGCTTATCGCATGATAAGATCATTGGAGTGTTACTTACATTACAGGACTCATATTGCTTTAGGTTATGGCTTGACCGACCGACCGAATGCGTATATATTTAATACACGACCTAATGACTATAGGAATTTGCACTTACATGTGCTCACCATTGCATATCTTATGTTTACTGAGGATAACATGCTAGTACCTCACATTTAGGGGCCAACCTCTATTTGGATGCATAAATTGCTATGTGCTTCATGTGACACGATCATATGTAGGTGTACTTGCGGTCAAATGCAAGTCTTTACTGTATCACCTAGTCCTTAAAGTTATGGAATGTGGCAATTAAAGTGTTTAATAGAAGTGTTTTGGTGCACTTTGACTATATATTGGTATATACGTATGTCATCCTCATTAAGACATGGGCATGTCAATTCACCTGGAATTAGAGAGAAACCAATTCTATATGGAAGCTTAAGGGTAGAACTTTACATTAGGTAAACCATTGTGACTAAACTAATGTAATTACTATGCTGGTTATTGCTTATTTAACTATAACTACTAGTATGTCCTTTATTGGGATGATTACATTTGTGTGTATGATAGGAGGCATTAGCTGGACCTCTACATTACTGCCTTGCTAACTCTTATGCTACTTGCCGTACTATAATCCATTATGTATAGGAAATAATGACTGCTTCAGTAATGATTCCTAGTTGAAAAAGACTTCCTTGGATGGCTGAATTATTAATCACACTGTAGGTGCATCGTTGGGAGTAATGACCTTACACTTGCCCAACCTCATCACCCCTTTAAATAAGTTGTGTATAAGAAGTGCCGAGAACTTTCCCTATCATTGATCTGCTATTGGACCATGTTCCCTAAGCTGTTCTATGGTTAGTGATTCATGACCGCTTGCGTTACCCCAGTAACATGCCCCATATATACTGAAACGTGGATTAACTCCATGGATTATGCTAGATTTCAAAGTGCAACATTGTTGCGAACCTATATGTTGTCGTTCATATAATGCAATGTGATGCTACATTATGCTATACAAGGCCTTTCCTATTCCATGACGATATAGAATCCCTGATTGACCGACTTAATCCTAAAATGATTTTATTCCTTCACGCATTAAGACGGATTCAATGTAGATGTGTACCTTGACCTGACCTTCATTAATACCCTACTTGTCATGAATAGAAAAGGTCCTCAGGTGTTAACTTATGTGGTTTCGTGTAAAGTGGTTCTTGTTTAGCCCCTATTCTAGTGTGATTTTAAAAAGGGTATCCATGCCAACTCAATTGCCCTCTTCAATGTAATTTGTCCTCAGCGCCTAAATAGAATGAGTAGACACTTGAAGAAGATTGGCAAGGAAGAGACTGGATACCATAAGCCTTTTTTTAATTTAAAAGATACAGTTGATTGCCAAATGAAAACTTTTGGATCCTAGTGCAAGTTGTGTAGATCATAGTACATGTGTGTGCATCTTGTATTTGACTGAACTATGAACTTCTGAATTTCGAGGACAAAATTCTTTTAAGGGGGAGAATGTAATAGTCGAGGTTTTCAACCTTAGGTTAATCATTTGAGTTTCTATTTTCATTAATATATTTGATTGAGTTAGCTATATTAGGCTAATTTTTATGTGATAATTGTATGTAATATTTACGTGAATAGTCTTTATTAATTTTTCTTGGTTAATGGCGAGATTTCATGAAATTAGGGAACTCATCATAAATTAGTCAAGTCATAATAATGCGAAGTTAGAAAGCTGAATTAGGACATTTTAGGATCGAGATTAAGCAAGATGGGATGACCTAGGACTGAATATAGTTTAATAAGTGAGATTAAACAACCAAAGCAACGAAAACACAAAAAAAAAAAGAGAAAAGGGGGTGTAAAAGAGGGTGAAGCCCCTTCATCGCAAAAAGAAGCAGGCAGCGAGAAGCGGGGTTGTGCCTCCCATTCCCGATGAACCCTCAAAATCCAAGAGATGGAGAGAGCTGAAGGAACGGGTAAGGGGTTGAGCGATGCTGGTGGCTAGTGGCCGGCCACCTTCGCACCTGGTGTGACCCTTTACATAACTTCCCAGTGACCGCCGTGAAGACAGAGAGAACGAGCGAGAGCGAGTGAGAATGAGCGAAAGAGAGAGAGAGAAGCAGGCTGGCCAGACAGCTCAGTGACGGTGGCATGGTGGCAGTGCGACACCTGCGATTGCCCGGTCTACATAGCAGCTACCGCGACACAGTGAGAGAGAGAGAGAGAGAGAGAGAGAGAGAGAGAGAGAGAGAGAGAGAGAGAGAGAGAGAGGGGGGGAGAGAGAGAGAGAGAGAGAGAGAGAGAGAGAGATCGAGCAAGATAAGAGGATGCAGGGTTTCGGGTTTTCAAATTGTAGCCACCACAAAACCACCAAACACCACCACGCCTGACTGGATTTGACACCGGTAACCACGGCAACACCTAAGGTGAGAGGGCAGCAACTCTGGTATAGAATAGTAGCGTAAGGAAGGAAGATCAAGGACTTGACTTGTTTTGCTTAGGATTTGAGTGCAGCAATGAATTAGGAGTCGACGGCTTCCTAAGCATCCACAACAACATCCAAAAGCCCTTAGAACAGGTCCTACACTTGGAGTCCAAGTGGGTGGTTCCTGATCCCTAATATTACTAATTTACAAACGTTTTTGAAATATTTGTTTTAACTAATTTAGTAATTAGGTTAAAACTATAACGGGTTGTGAAATTGCAAGCAGTTGGTAAATTATTTGGGTTGAACTAAAATGATTTTAAGGATTGTTATGGTTGGTGTTGTGAGGACGGAGTTCGGTTTGAATGCTTTAAACTAATAAATAACGGAAGTGCTGAGATGTGCTAGTTGTGTACTTGTTTTCGTAATTGAACATATCTGCATGAATCTTAAACTTTCCTCGAGTATCTCATGACAATATATAGATGTCAAATGCTTCGAGCCTTTAATTGTGTGCTGCTGAATTAAGATTGTGATTTTGATAGACTATGACTTGTACGTGCTATGTCTATATATCATGACTAAGTTCTATGTCTAAGTGTTGCAACCTAGCTATTCATGTTACCTATTCGTGTTTAAGGGTCTTGCATTGAAAACTTTGCAAAATATGAGTTAGTTTATTAAAGCCCACTTGATTTCCTATTAAGCATATGCTACCATTCTAGCTTTAATGCTTTTGAATATTACATTCTTCAAGTAATTTGTTTAAGAGTGGATTGCTCATTACCGTGGCTAAAACAACGTCCTAACTGCTTAAACAAGTGACTTAAATGCTTACTGACGCCTTAGTTATTTCTCGAAGTTACTCATCGGAATGGAAACAACATGAATTATGAATGAATATGTTCGTGTTATGCTTAAAGGTGCGCGTTAATAAGCATGAATGCGAACTATTATGATATGACAAGTATGTCCAGTTATGTGATTAGTAATGACTGTAGACCATTCGTTTGGCAAGGACACTTTTAAGCGAAACTAATTATGAATGAGTTGTAGACACGTAAAGCTTTAAGCCAAGTTTTAATGACGTTTCCTATGAAAAGCGAATGTGCTTTTGGGCATTAACTCATTTAAAAGCATAATGTGACAAGATGAATGGTTATCTGCTTTTCAAAAGTTTAATGACCCTATTAAGGCGTTTAGCCTACATGGGAATGAAAGTGCCATGGGCGCAATGCAGTGAGAGTTTTGAGAGAAAATGTATGGTGAAATGGCTGTTGCATTTGAAATGTGATGAAACAGAGATATCTATGTGTGAATGCAACTAAAATGTTTAAAAACGAGTTTCCACATTACCTGTCTTGAGGAGTGAATGAATATGCAAAGATTAACTCGTGTTGAGCATATTTTACTAAATGAGTGGTTTTATGCTTTCTAAGTCGATGTGAAATCATTAATGCCTTAAGCCTCATGAGAATGAGAATGTTATTGTTTGTGATATAATGAAAGTTTTTAATATAGACGTATTTAGTGGTGAAATGCACCTTAAATGTTTTAGGCTAGGAAAATGGTGCTACATGTATAATGATTAGGGAGACTGCCCGGTTCTCGGGAACCATAATACCTAGGGAGATATACCCAGAAGTGGGAACTCTAGAAGACCTTGATGAGATTAATATGTTGGCCAAGGGAATGACCCAGAAGTGGAAACCCTGGAAGATCCCGACGAGGATAATATGAAACGTGAGTGACAATCTCACTGGTATTATGGAACATGAGTGAGGGCCTTACCCGTACCTAGCACAGATATGAGATTCCGATGCCTATGAAAATGATTTAGTGCTTATTATGTGATGTGAATGCCTCATTTGAGGGTAATGTTGGTATAAAGATTTCAAAAGGCGCATAATTTCTTAAAAAGAGTTTGTATTGAGTTTCAACTATTTACCTAGTGCATAATGACGGTTTCATGAGAAATCCCATTGATTTAAGCGATGTGCATTAATCTTACTCTCGTGTAAAAAAAGAAGTCCCACATGGTCATTTTGTTTAAAACTCCTTGACATTAGGTGCTTATATGTGCACTAAGTGCTCTATTGCATCCAATACCTAAATTGTTGCATAGTACTTAATAATGAATTCTGTGTGCATGTTCTATGACGTTATGCGTATATTGTGTGATGTTATGTTGATATAACTTGGAATTACTACCAATAAGCTATAAGCGACTTAGTTCAGACAAGCTAAGTACCTTGGGCGTGAATTTAGAAGGAGTATAGGGTTACCATCGTAGTAAGAAGGTCATTGAGGTGACGATAGATGTGGAAGACCCTATGTGCATATTATATGATATTATATACACATCAGATTGTGTGCCTAAGTGCTACTTAAAGTATGTCGTGCAGCTGTTTTATTTTATGGAGGTTGGAAGTCATTCACTGAGCGTGTGGTAGCTTATCCCCCTATCTTTTCCCCTTTTCCCCAGGTTTTCGATGTGATAGGTGGAAGTCAACTTTACATACACTGAGTTAAAATATTCCCTTGCTTTGTAAAGGGTGTTATTTGTGCACATATAGAAGTAGACTTACGAGTTAAATGATGTAATGAAATGTACCCCTAGAGTTGTAAATGTACATAAGCAAGGTACTCTAGTTTATGTAATACATATTGTTTAGAAGTCGCTCTGTATAGCCATGTGAACCAACCATTTGATTGGTCAGTTGTCTTTTTAGCCGAAGTTAGTTATATTTTAGGATGTAAATCCCAGTACTTCGGATGTATGATCCGTTGAGTTGTATCATTTATTTCCTTCTTTATTATTAAACTTTAATGTTTGGTATACTCTGGATGAGTGGCCCGTAAAGTTGTGGACTCCGACGTATAGTCGTTGAGGTTATTTCTATGTTCTTTTATGCTTCTACTCAATGCATGGATTTAATATAAATCTTTAAGCCTGGGAAATGATAAGTTTTTAGGCGAAACTCCATCCGTTTTGCCCGATAATTTAAGTAGGAATTAAGAAATTTTTGAAACTTCTATCCCTAGGGGTTGGGAATGTTACACTTGCATTGGGTGTGAGTACCAATAAAACATAAAGAATATATCCAATAAGCTTGACGGCTATATGCTGGAGATCACAACTCCACGGGCCACACATTCAAAGTACATAAGCTATAATGCAAAATAAAGAAAGAAATGAAAGATACAGCTCATTACACCGCACGCTAGGGCACTAGGGTTACATCTTCAAAACAAACTCAACTTTAACCAATAAAATGATTGGCTATTCAGATGGTTGGTCCACAAGGCCATTCAGAGCAATCGCTAGTCAATATAGATTACATGAACTATAGTGATTAACTTACATATGTCCAAGAACTTAAGAATATATTACATTGTGTTGTCTAACTCATGAACTAGCCTATTGGCACATATGAAGCCTTTTACAAAGCAAAAAGGAGAGTTCCGACTCATTTTGTGTGAACTAAAGTCTTTTAACTATCTTTTGTCTTTCCCAGAATCAAGGGGGAAAGGGAAATATAGAGGGGCTGAGCTACAACACACTCAGTGGATGATTCTTAACCCCAAGTAAACAAAACAGTGGCATATAATACCAATAATTAGCAAACACAAATAATTATATTTAATATTAGCATATTTAGATAAGCCCCCAAAATAACACCATCCTTCAATTCATCCTAATCGTTAAGGTTTGTAGGTAGTTTAACTCCTAATTATACACTAAGCCTTAATGAATTCCACATGAGACTATCACTTGAGTTCTTTTAGTAAGCAACAGAAATAGCACACAAAAAGAATATAGAGCTCTATCTAAGCCAAGTTAAGTCTTTATGAATTGCTTAATCATTAAATAATTTTGTTTATGAATCGATAAGGACCCTTTTCAAATAGTTCATTCACTTTTTCAAATCTTTGCACCAACATAAATCAAAATTAAGGAGTTTTTAACTTGTAACGGGCAGTGAAATCACTTTTAGGCATAGCATTCACATGCTAGAGCTCTCATTAGGTGAGTAACATAGCTCACAACATTTGTATCCTTAGGGCTTGCAAAGTCAATGGACTCCTATCCTCATCAGGATAGTAAGAGTTAGGACTCCTGCTTTAATAAGGATCCTAAGTTATACTCCCGATACTAAGCCCTTTATATTAGCATTATCCCCTTAGCTCAAATGTGTTAAATGCAATTTAATTTGAAACATAGTAGACAATAAAGTTCTTGTTTTGTATAGTAATAGAACATTCGTTTTTGAGAAAGCTAAGCAAGCCTCGTTAACAGTAAAAGCCAATTTATGAAAAGGCATGACATTATTTGATTTAGCAAACAAACCTATAAGCGGGTTATCAACAAAGCAACACCCAGTTTTACATAAAAAGATGAAACTCAATTTAGAAATAAGCAATTATACATAATCACACTTAGTTTCACTTAAGGGCATTAAGCAGTGTGGTTATATAAATCAAGCGCTTGCTTTTGTTTACTAAATTCGTTTCAATCTTATACGGAATGAAATATTTAAAACAAACCCACTATCTTTACAGAACACTTTGTTGGTCAAGAGTAGATTTTAATGTTTTCGTCGACGGTGCTACTAGCAAAACAATTTAACTAAACCGTTCAGTTGAACTGTTCAGTGAGCCTATATTTGGATCTTGGTTCAAGTATAATAGTAAACTGCGGCTTATACACAATCAAATAGATAAGTGCGGTTTGTCTAAGGTAAGGTGGCAGGGTAGGTTGCTGTTTGGTTCACAAATTTGATTCACTACTAAATTGATTCGTGAATTGTCCAGCTAATTCTCTATCCTGCCGATTCATTTCAAGGTAGCAGGGCATACACGAATCAACCATGATCAGTGAGAATGATCCTTTTGGCAAGCAAATTATCACAACTTCATCAGTTAGCAACAAACGACACAACATCATAGCACCTCAATGCATATAATTCTACTGATTTTCACACAACCTGAACTCCCTCCTCATAGCACCACCCACAAGAATCCTCAGAATTAATTCAATTTCAATCTTGAATAAGTTTAGCTAATCCCAAACCATCCCCTATTGTACACAAATCTCAACACTCATAGAATTCATCTCCCAAAATCGAATCAGTTCATGAACAAATGAACAAAAACTTGCTAATTAATACTAGTTTGAGGAAATCCCGAATCACCCACCTTGTTCCAAGCTTAAGGACCCGATTAATGGGTGGGCGGTTGTTCTCCACCCTTTTGCTCTTGGTCAAGAACTCCAGCCTAGAACGCCACTGCCTTGGTATCTTGGCCCAGATTTCCCCCCTCCAAGGGTGTTAATGCTACTGCTTGAACGGGGCATGTGGCAAAGTAGCAAGTGGTGTCATGCATTTGGGAAGTGAGATGCTGAGTGTTGTGAGCTATTGTTTTTAATTTTGGGAAAATGGATGCCCGACAGATGGGGTTGAAGTAAAGAAAATGCCTGGCGCCTGGTTGGTTAAAAAAACTGAAGCCTTTTCAATTTTTTTTGTTCATGACAAACCCAAATCATGCCCCAGCCCAAAATTAAACCCATTATTTCTAATACTCATTCACCCAACTGATCCTGCTAATTCCGCTCGATCTACAATTCAATAAAATACTAGTTTACATGCTCGTAAAATGTGTCGCGAAATTTCAAAGCTAATTTTTACTAAACTTTTTCATGTAAATAAGTGCACGTACACACACATATAGACACACATATATATAAATATATACATACATATATACATACATACATGCATATATATATATATATATATATATATATATATATATATATATGTATATGTATATGTGCATATATATACATATACATATACAAATATATACATATATATGTATATGTATCTATAGGCGCACACACACACACACACACACACACACACACATACACACACACACATATACATACATAGGTATGTTTGCATGCATGTGGATACATACATACATACATACATACATACATATGTACGTACATACATACATACACACATATACGTGTGTGTGTGTGTATATATATATACATACATACATACAGACATACACACATACATACATATATATATATATATATGTATATATTTGTTTGTATGTATCTATGTATGTGTATATATATATACATATATATGTGTATATATACATATATATGTGTATATATAGGCACAGGCATGCGCGCGCGCGCACACACACACACAAAGACACATATGTCTATTATATATGTATGTATACGGAGCTTCTCTAATAGAATGAGGTTCTCATAGAATTAGTTTGATGGTGCAATAGTAGCCGTTAGACCTAGATAAATGGGTGAGAGGTATTGAGGGTCACATGATATATACATAAATACATGCCTGCATATATATATATATATATATATATATATATATATATATATATATATATATATGATACTGATTAGGATGAGCTTCTCCATAGCATCAGTAGGATGAATGAGTCTTGCCCATTTATTCTGATCTAATGATTGCAAAAAAAATTAACCTCACATGAGCTGTCTTTCATCACATTTCTTTCTCTATCTTCCTCGTCGAGTCATTGTTTACAGCTAGTCCTTTCTTGCTGTCTCGCTTATGCCTAGCTCCTTCGCTCACTTGATTCCTCTCTTTGTCTGTCTCTCTATCTGGCGCTCTTACGCGTGATTATTAATGTGTCACTGGTTGTAATTTTCGAGTTTGAGTTAGTGCAACATGGAGCCATAGTTCATGTTAAACTCAACAAATAAATCTTTTCGAACTTAGTTCAAGTCCATGAATTGCGATTAGTGGCTTTGTTCTCGCTAGGCTTAAGTTATTTTCTTAATCTTTATTTTTCCCTAAATTGTGCAAGATTGTTAATTTTTTAAGATTTCAATAGATCCGTTGTTTTTAGTTTCATTTATAGATGTTCTCTATATTTTTGACTGTAAGAGGTCATGAAACTTTGATAATGTTTACTGTTAAGTTTCTATATAGCTTCAATCATAGATATAGTTGATGCCAAATTTGATCACTAATGACATATGCATTGATCAACATTCTTATATTATCTAATCACTATTATGTTTTCTGTTGATCACCCTATTAGAAGGAACTCATTTCTATGAAGTTGTACTAGTATCTGATGACTCGATGACTTAATCGCTGACCTTATTCTATTTGATAACCAAACACACATGTAGTGATCACCGAGTGGATAATGAGAGACTTCTGAGAATGATTAGTGACTAATATGTGTGCTAACTAATACTGTTGCTACTGATCACTGATGTCATATTTGTTGATCACTTTCCCAGACCACCATATTGTAAGGGATTAGATCCTAAAAAAGTGCCCAAAAAAAGTGAACGCTCACTTATTTGATCACTAATCTAGAACTAATCGATCACTAAACACATGTTTACTAATCACCAAATACACAAGGATATAATTCGACATTGTTGGGAAAGAGTAACATATGTGATCACTAATGTTATGCCTATTGATGACCAAATATGCACGACAATACACTTCGTAAATTCATTTATTCATTGCACAAGCCCAACTTCCTCCTCACGGCACTGACCCTAATAATCCTCAAAACCATTTCAAATTTTTAAATCCAAATTGTTCCAATCAGCCAAACACTCAGCTTACTATGTATGAGTTCACACAAATTCAAATACTTCTCCGCAACTAGCTCAATACATTATTGAATTATATTCGTACTAACTTAGTAATTGAAATGTTAAAACTTGTAAATTGTTAGTAGATTAGGGAATCAAGGATGACCCACCTCAAATCTAACCTAAAGGACCCGACTTAGGATTGGTTAAAACTTGTAATTGAAATGCCCCTTCCATGTCGCCGGTTCGATGTTCCTCAAACCTAATTCCTCAACATAGTTTTATTATGTTAGTATTGCTACAGTTCGTTCCTCTTTTCTCTCCCATGGCCTCTCGGCCTCACACTCTCTTCCTCTCTCTAAAATGATGGTTGTGATGGTGAGGGCCGATTGGTTGTGATGGTGAGGGTCGATTTGGGGTGGCAATTTAGGGTCTAGTCTCCTGCCACCCTCCCATTGACGACAGCTACGACCAGTTTCCATCGTAGCGCCATCGCCGACGCCATTGCTCTCAACTCTCACTCCCTCTATGTGAACCCCTGTAGCATAACCCCACTAGCTTGCCTCCTCCCAGAATCCAAAACCTCCCACTAGGCGGCAATGTGCAGTAAAGGTGGTAGAAACGCGGTGGTCCTTTCCTCTCCCTTATGCTCAATCCCTCTCTCTCTCTCTCTCTCTCTCTCTCTCTCTCTCTCTCTCTTTCTCTTTCTCTGGCTAGTTGTAGGGGTTGCGAGGAAGGAGCCTAAGAGCCCCCTCTACTTTTACTCGTGGAACGTAGGGGGTCTAGCCCCCCTTTTAGCCCTTTCGTATTTGTTTCGGCTACTAACCCAAAGTTACTAGTTACTTAGACCTGAAAATCAAGCTCAGTCAATTTTGCTAACCTTGTGTGGCTTAAAACTTGATTATTTACTCATTTTATGCATTCACGTACCCTTCTAAGTCATGAAAATTCGAAACTAAGTTTTATAAAATTATTCACTTTAATAGGCATACAATATTAGCCTAATTTTAGCTTACAAAAAAAATCATAACTAATAAAATTGTAAACCTAAGTCATTAGCCTGATATTAAGAATTCTCTGCTACAACATTATCCCTCCTTAAAAGAATTTCGCCCTTAAAATTCTTAAGTTCACAGTTCATCATTTGCAATACGTGCATACCTATAGCAAAATCTACACAACTCACACTAGAATCCAAAATCTTGCTTTACAAAAAAATGTATCTTTTAAATCCCAAAAAAAAAGGTTTATGC
The DNA here is from genome assembly GCA_029747015.1 of Carnegiea gigantea. Lineage (NCBI taxonomy): Eukaryota > Viridiplantae > Streptophyta > Magnoliopsida > Caryophyllales > Cactaceae > Carnegiea > Carnegiea gigantea. The sequence continues at coordinate 317,972 of JAKOGI010001005.1, forward strand.
TATCCAGTCTTCTCCTCGTCAATCCTCTTCAAGCATCTACACACTCCACTAAGGTGCTGAGGACAAATCGCATACAAGAGGGGCAAATGAGTTGGCATAGGAAACCATATTAAACATATTTTAAAAGGAACACAGACCCTAAATCATCTAAACACTATCTGCATCGTGACCAATAACTATACGTATATGCATCTATGAATTGACGTCTAAAGGTATGACAACTGGGTCATAACAAATCAAGGTCATGTACCAGTAGTTTCATTCGGAAGCATGAAGTAATCGAAGTATTTACAGCCAGGTTAATTAACCAAGGAGTTTCAATTCTACAGTAAAGTAATAGAGACGTCATATAGCATCACATAGCATCACCTTAAACACAAGACACTCAAAGCAAGATCCAAAGCCACAATGACATCAAGGAAAATTGACAACTCAATATCCTTAGGAGAGTAGGTAGCATTAACCAGCCTCACAGACATATGGCATGTAAACTAATAAGGAGAATAGATGGCATTATTAATTTAGCAAGTGAATAAGCAACTTGGGAAAAACGGTGTAATTGGGGCACAAGACAACAGCAGGGATGATTCCACATGTCACTCACACACGAACTATTTAATAGATATGGTAACCTTGTTCCTGGGTGAAGATGGGTCTGATACTAAGTTCATGCAGCAAGTACTGCAATTATAGTGCGGCTATCATAACGTTTTACCTTAGCATCTCCACTTAGAATTGATCACGTCTAAATCATGAAAATATGCTATGCTCATCGATTTAAATCTAGGCCTCTTTTTATCCCAATTAGGTTATTCAAGATACATGTCCTAGTACAACTAAGTCACGTCATGTTGCGTAGTTTGATCAATTCAATGTTGTAGTGTGAGATCAAAGAATTCGTAGAGCATAAAAAATGTTCTCAGACATAATTCCATGCAACGAATTACATAAGTTAAATGACTTGGCAAACTCAGCTACATGCTTAACCAAACTCAATTCAAGAAAACACCAAGAAGTGTATTTACTATGCAATTCATTTATCAAACATATAAATGACCATGCGTATGAATTTAAGCAACTAAATAAGCTTTCATGGCCTTTACATTGTGCATAATCCCATGATTATGCTTCAAAACATGAAGGTTCGCAATAGTGCCCCATGTAAGGACATCTAAACGAGTATACATGATTGTAACCCTCATTTGCAACCTAAGATCGAAGGTATGTCTTGAGGGTTGTCCAAAGTCATTAGAAGGTAGCCATCGATCAACTAAGAAGGGGTAAGAACAATGCCATTAAAGGTCTCACAGATATATGTCAAGGCTCTACGACACATTTGTCTTATAAGGTAATTGTAGAAGTCCAAGGAACTCATAGTACGGAAGAAAGGTTCTGCTTTCTACTCTGGGGCATTCTGGCTTCTGCCCTCGGTGTTAATGCTTAAGAAAGCACCAGAAAGGTATGGATCATCGCCCCAGAAGGTGACGAGATGACATACGTAGGATAACAATTCCAAAGTCTATCAGGTTCTTACATTGGTTTCCTTTTTAAGTGTATTGGGGTTTGATATAACCAGGATGCTACCAATCCCATAATAGGAATAACATCCTGTAAGATAGTAAGCATAACATCTAGGTGCTTGGTGAGTAACGGTAGTTGCATGATGGAAAGCAGGAGATACTTTCTAAGTAAACAACAACCCTAGATTATGACCACATATAAGTAAAAATAACAAGTACACAAGATGCCTGAAATAACACTAATGCAACTATTATTATCATACAAATTTGCATGCATGCATAAGGAACCTTGCTTATTTCTCTTAAACAATGATGAATTCACAAAGAAGAGGTATCATCTAATAGGAATTTTAGTCATGATAAACAATCTTTAATCACTTGCTTGTAGTTATCATTAACATATCCAACAACATAAAACAGATGCAAATCTTCCGTTCTAATAGCAAGACCTAATCCAATAATTAGAAAAGTCTTTGTGGTGGGAGCAAAACCCTGACCCACTAATTAGAAAAGACTTTAACCTTTTAAAATCTTTAGGTTCTCAAATGGGAAATGGTTTAACTACTTGTAGTCCTCTCTCTACCAACTATTGAATACTTCTGCTCACTCTAATATGGGGCCCGAGGAGCAAATCGTACCTTGCAGGTAAAGAACAAGCTTGGAGTTAAAACGTTTCGAACTGTTTGAGTTCAAACCAAGTACACTTTAAACTTTCAATTAAATCATCAAAGGTGCATGCAAAAAATATTTACTAATTGAGCTAACACTTTGCTTATTCATGAGAATACAAGTCATTCAGCCTATACTCTATCAAAGAGCTCACTTATTCAATCAATTAGCTCATTCAAGTCACGCATAGTTAATGGATCACATAAACAATCCTACCAAAACCACACTTACGCACAAAAACATTACGTATGTATCATCATCACAAAGACATTACTAGGTAGCTATATGAAATGAAAGACTCAGATCGCGGCCAGTGGTCGTAAGACCTTGCTCTGATACCATCTGCAACACGCTTACACCCCAGGGCTAGAAATGTTAGTGACTTACGCAAATCCTGGAATGAAAACAACAGAGTTCCACCTAAGAATTAACCATATCCTAGACTTAAAGCCTTACAGTAGGTCTCTATAATAAATAACATCATAAAAGACATGTTCATAAGCTCAACGGATACATGCCGGAGACCACAACTTTATAGGCCACACGCCCATAGTACACTAAAAAATAAAGTTCAATAATAATGATGGAAATAAAAGATATAGCTCAACGGATCACATATCCAAGGCACTGGGGTTTACATGCCAAAAATAACTAACTTCAACTAAGCCAAACGATCTAGTATTCAAATGGTTGGCCAACATGGCCATGAAGAGTGCCTATTATTTGATTTGTAACATATGAACCAAAGTAGTTTACTTACATTTAATTAGAATCTAGGGATACATCATATTACATCGTTCAACTCATGAATCTACGTATACATCCGCATAGTTCCTGCTTCCCAAGCGAAAGAGAGATTCCATCTTTGTTCTCATGAATCAACTTCTATTTGTCATCTGAAAACCTTGGGAAAAAGGGGATTAGAGAGGGGATGAGCTACCAAACGCTCAGTGAATGATCCCAACCCCAAGAAACAACTAAACAATTGCACATAATAATTTAGGTAGCAATCACACGCGACTTGAGATTTAATATCACGTAACAAACATATAAAGTAGATTAGGGAATCAAGGATCACCCACCTCGAATCCAAGCTAAAGGACCGGATTTAGGGTTGGCTGGGGCAATTTCGAACCTAGGCTCTGGTCTTCCCCCCCCCGATGTCGTTGGTTCGATGCCCTTCAACCCTCATTCTTCATCTTAGTCTCATTTTGTTGGTACTACTACTGTTAATTCCTCTTCTCTCCACCTTAGCCTCTCGGCCTCACACTCTCTTCCTCTCCCTAATATGGCAGTTGTGACAGTGAGGGTGGATTTGGGGTGGCAATTTGGGATCTAGTCACCTGCCACCCTCCAATCAGCTACAACGACGTCTAGCTGCCATTGTAGTGCCATCGTGGATGCCACTGGCCCTTAACTCTGGCTTCCTTTATGCAGACGCCTAATAGCATAACCCCAATGGCTCGCCTCCTCCCCGAATCTGAAACCTCCCACCGAGCGGCAACGTGCGGTGGAGGTGGTGAAAACATGGTGGTCCTTTCCTCTCCCTTGCACTCAATCTCTCTATCTCTTTCTCTGACTGGTTATAGGGGCTATGAGGAAGCGGTCCCAGAACAGCCCCCCTACTTCTGTTCATGGAACGCAGGGGCTCTAGCCCCCTTTTACCCATTTTCTATTTTTTTTCATCTACTAACCCAAAGTTACTAGCTATCTAGACCACAAAATCAAGCCCAGTCAATTATGCTAACCTCGCAGAGCTCAGCACTCGACTGTTTACTAATTATATGCATTCACATACCCTGCCAAGTCACGAAAATTCGAAACTACGTTTTGTAAAATTATTCATTTTAATATACTTATAAATATTAGCCTAATTTAGCTGATAAAATAAAGCATAACTTATAAAATTATTAATCTAAGCCATTGGCCTAACATCCATAATTCTTGGCTATTACATTCTCCCTCGCCAACTTAAAGGAATTTAATCATCGAAATTCCTAAGTTCACTATTCAGTCATACACAACATGCGTATACATATAGCATAATCTACATAACTCACTCTGGAATCCAAAATCTTGCTTTACGAGTAAATGAACTGGAAAAAAAGGCTTATGGTATATAGTCTTCTCATCGCCAATCCTCTTTAAGCGTCTACTCACTGTATTAAGGTTCCGACGGCAAATTACATATAAGAGGGGCAAATAGTTGGCATGGAAAACCATATTAAACTTATTTTGAAATGAACACATACCTTCAATTATCTAAACACTATCCGAATCGTGACTAATAACTCTATGTACATGCATCTATGAGTTGGCATCTAAAGGTATGATAACTGGGCCATAACAAATCAAGGTCTCATACAGGTAGTTTCATTCGGAAGCATGAAGTAGTCAAAATATTTTAGAACCAGGTTAATTGACCAAGGAGTTTCAATTCCATAGTAGCGTAATAGACATATCATATAGCATCACATAGCATCACCTTAAACACAAAACATTCCAAGCAAGATCCGAAGCCACAATGACATCAAGGAAAATTAACAACTCAATATCCTTAGGACAAGAAGAGTAGGCAGCATCAACCAGCCTCGCAGGCATATGGCATGTAAACTACGAAGGAGAATACATGAAATTATTAATTTAGCAAGCAAATAAGCAACTTGGGAAAAATGGTGTAATTAGGGCATAGAACAATAGCAGGAAAGGTCCTATGTATCACTTGCACACGAATTATTTGAGGGGCGTGGTAAGGTTGTTCCCAGGAGAAGATAGATCTGATACCAAGTTCATACATCAAATAATGCAATTATAGTGTAGCTATCATTTACCTTAGGGTTTCCATTTAGAATTGATCACTTCTGAATCATGAAAATATGTAACTAGAACGCTATGCTCATCGATTTAAATCTAGACCCTTTTTAATAATCCCAATTAGATTATCCAACATACATATCCTAGTACAATTCAGTCACATCATGTCACACACTTTAATCAGTCTAATTGGCAATCGTATTTCATAGTTCAATCATTCATATAGCTTCATTATGACCAAGAGAACACCTAGCTCTTTTGCATTTTGCCCAAAATGCTTACAAGCAAACAAACATATATGTAAATATTGATTCTTGGTTCAAAAAATAGTAGTGGTACGACATCCCAGTCACAAGGTACCTAGAATTTAGGTGAAGCCACATATAATGACTATGATATACTAAAATAGTATCGGCAACAAGCATCGTGACTAGCATAGCGCCACTCTAGAATTTCCTAGGAAAACTACCATGGGGCACATGACTCTTATAGCTTAAAAACGTAGTATGATATAATTTAGTTATATCATGCTAAGGAGTTCAGTTGGGTTATACTAAGAATTATTATACACACACTCATTCATGAGCCTTCGAGTTAAGAAGTCAACTATAAGTATAGGTACACTAGCATGTCATTCGATCAAGCACTAAATGCGAAGGTAAGGATATGCGAATGCCAACTCCTATGATCACCATATCATGCATTAAATACATACATGTATAGTTATTCAAGCTGTAGTATGAGATCAAAGAATTCATTGAGTGCAAATAATGACTTAGAGGTAATTCCATGCAATGAATTACATAAGTTAAATCATTTAGCTAATTCACCCACATGTTTAACCAAACTCAATTCAAGAAAACACCAATAAGTGTATTTACTACAAAATTCACTTATAAAACATATAAATGACCATGCATATAACTTTAACTATATAGGCTTTCATGGCCTTTAGATTGTGCATAGTGCAATGGTTATGCTTCAAAACACACTGGTTCACAACAGTGTCCCACGGAAGGACATCTAGACGAGTATACATGATTACAACCCTTATTTACAACCTAAGATCGAATGTATGTCTTCAGGCTTGTCCAAAGTCATTAGAAGTTAGCCATCGATCAACTAATAAGGGGTCAAAACAATGGATGTAATGGTCTTACGAATATACATTGAGGCATTACGACACATTTTCTCATAGGTAATTGTAGAAGTTCGAGGAACTCTTAGTACGGAAGGGAAGGTTCTACCTTCTCCTATGGGGCATTATGGCTTCTGCACTTGGTTTTAATGCTTAAGAAAGCACTAGAAAGGTATGAATCATCACTCCAGAAGGTGACAAGGTGACGCATGTAGTACAATAATTATAAAGTCTATCAGGTTCTTACTTTGGTTTCCTTTCTAGACGTATTGGGGTTTGATATAACCAGGACGCTACTAATCCCACAACCGAAATAACATCCTGTATGATAGTAAGCCTAACACCTGGCTGACTGGCGATTAAGGGTAGCTGCGTGATGAAAAGCAAGAGATACTTTCAAGGTAAACTACAAGACTAGATCATGACCATATATAGGTGACAATGACAAGTATATAAGATGCCTGAAATAACACTTATGCTATGATCAATAAGACCCTATTTATCATCCAAATTTGCATGCATGCATATGGAAGCTTACTTATTTCTCTTAAACAATAGCTAATTCGCATAGAAGAGTTACCATCTAATAGGACTTTCAGTCATGACAAACAATCATTAATCACTTGCTGGTAGTTCATCATTAACATATCCAGCAACACATGTGTCTTGGCATGTGAACACCCAAAACAATTGTTTATACATAGAAACACATGCTCATATAACTAGACCCAAGCATTATTGTAAAGTGGATGCAAATCTTCATATGCAATAGTAAGACCTAATCCAATAATTAGAAAAGTCTTAATGGTGAGAGCAAAACCTGGCCTACTAATTAGAAAAGACTTTAACTTTTCAAAATCTCTAGGTTCTCAAATAGGAAATGGTTTAACTACTTCTAGCCCTCTCTCTACCGACTGTTGAGTACGTCTACTCACGCCATTATGGGGCCCAAGGAGCAAATTATACCTTAGGGTAAAGAATGAGCGTGGAGTTAAGATGTTTCCAATTGTTGAAGTTAAGTCTCAATTCAATCATCAAAGGTGCATGCACAAAATATTTATTGATTGAGCTAACACTTCACTTATTCATGAAAATATAAGTCATTCAGCCTATACTCTATCAAAGGGCTCACTTCTTCAATCAATCAGCTCACTCAGGTCAGACATAGTTAATGAATCGCACAAACAATCATACCAAAGCCACATTTACATGCAAAAACATTACATATGTCACACCATCACAAAGACGTTCCTAGGTAGCTATATGATATGCAAGACTTAGGTCGTGGCCTGTGGCCCTAGGATCTTGCTTTGATACTATCTGTAACACCCTTAACCCCCCAGGACTAGAAATGTTAGTGACTTCTTAAATCTTGGAATGAAAAGAACAGAGTTCCACCTAAGAACTGACTATGTCCTAGGCTTAAAGCCTTACATTAGGTCTCTGTTATAAATACAAGTATAAAAGACATGTTCACGAGCTCAACGACTACATGTCGGAGACCATGGCCCGTAATACACTAAATAATGAAGTTCAATAATAAAGATGGAAATAAAAGATGCAACTCAATGGATCACACATCCGGAGCACTAGGGTTTACTTCCCAAAAATAACTAACTTCAACTAAGCCAAATGACCCACTATTTATATGTTGGCCTACATGGCCATTTAGAGCGACTATTATTCGATATGCAATACATGAATGAATGTACTTTACTTACATTTGTTTAAAAATCTAGGGATACATCATATTATCACTTAACTCATGAATCTATGTTTACATCCACATAGTCCTTATTTCCCCAGTGAAATTGGGATTCCAACTTGGCTCTCTTGGACCAACTTCTGTGTCATTTAACAACCTGGGGAAAAGGGGAATAGAAAGGGGATGAGCTGCCCCATGGTCAGTGAATGATCCTCAATCCTAAGAAAAAACAAAACAGTTGCACATAATGCTTCGGGTAGCAAGCACACACATTTTGGTATTTAATATCACATAATAAATCTATAAAGTCTCCCATATTCGTTATTACCTTAATAACCTTTGACGATATCCCTACCCTTCTTCTATTTCGCACACAAGAGTTCTATACTTACCTAACTGTATCTTTTGTAGCTTAATGGTGACACCTGCTTAACCTTACAGAGCAGTGACTCATGTAGAAATCCAGGCGTTGAGAATAGTAGAGCACTTAGCTCACGCATAAACACCTATCATCAAGGAGTTCGATTAAAATCAACAAGTGGGATTCTTTTTAGTAAGAAATTAGGATTAACGCATAAAGGGAAGGACATCCCTTAAACAGAAGTAAGCATTTATAAAACAGTCTTCATTCATTAGAAAATTATTTAGAACTCAATAAAAGCTCTTTTCAAGAGCACATGCACTTTTCTAAATCTTTGCGCTAGCATAGTCCTCGAATGACAAGTTTTTATCACATAACAAGTACAAAATCATTTTGTGTGTCATCAGATTCTTATATTTGCGCTAATTAGGGGAGATATTCACTTGCCCTTCATATTATCCCCCAGGACTCTTATAATCAGTGGACCATTACCCTCATCAAGGTCATCTAGGGCTCCCACTTTTAGGTCTACTCCCTAGGAATTAAGGTTTCTGTATGCTAGGTCTGCCCCATAAACTTGCGTCCAAACATTTAGCATCATTCTCCTAGGCCAAAGCCTTTTAGATGCGTCTTATTTTAAATACACTTGTGTCAAAATTCTCATTGTATCACAAACAATGGTATTTTTATTTTCAAGAGGGCTAAAAAGCCTTAATGAATTCAAGTCAACTTTTTCAAAGTGTAAAACCACTCATTTTGGCAAAGTATGCTTACAAACAAGTTAACAACCATATGACCACTCACTTATTAAGGAATGGCACATTAAAACTAGTTTTAGAAGCTAATAGTTGCAATCATGTATAAACACCTAGATTTCTCAATGTTTCAGATGCAAACAATGCATACATAACTTAAGACTCTATGCGATAGCATGAAGCATCAAACAAGTTATAAAAGAGCTTGTAACATCTAAACACAACTCATTCCCATGAAACGAATGGTGTAACAATCACTATTAACCATGTATCTCTGAACGCTTATTATATCAAGTAATTCATTTACAGACTCATTAACACATGCCTTTAAGCATCTTGTAAATATATTTGCTTGTGAATCACATTACTCTCCAACTTAAATGCTCATTTAAGCAATTTCTAGAAGTAATCAGGAGGTGTTTAAATGATTGAGTTGCTTGTTAAAGTAATTGGGGCATTGCATTAATTGTGTAACAAATAGGCAATTGTCAAGTTAATCACTTAGAGAATTCAAACATTCAAACAACACATGCAAAACTATCGACTATGGTTAACACAAGTCAAGTAAGGCTCAATCGATCAGACTCATACTTCGCAGACCATCTAGAATGAGACTTTTAAACACACAGTTGACTTTGGTCAGCTACGATTACTATAATCTAACACAAACTTAGCTCATAACATATATCCACATAGCATGCACAATCCATAACCACCAAAGGAAGGCATATATATCATGCATTAATAGCAAATAGTTTATAGTTTCATATAAAGAAGTCCTAATTCAATTCCAAATTCAACAATCATAATATAATCACACAGCTTCAATACACTACAATACACTTCATAAATTCATTTATCCATTACATAACCCTAACTCCCTCCTCATAGCACCGACCACAATAATCCTGAAAACTATTACAAATTTTTAAACCTCAATCGTTCCAATCAGCCAAACACTCAGCATACTACCTACGAGTTCAAACACATGCAAATTCTTCCACAAGTAGATCAATACTGTATAGAACTTGTTTGCAAGCATACTTTAGGGAATCATGGATCACCCACCTCGAATCCAAGCTAAAGGACCCGATTTAGGTTGGTCGTGGCGATTTCGGCGCTAAGCTTGAGTCCTCCCGCCCTCCTTCCCATTCGCAGGTTCAATGTTCCTCAACCGTAATTCCCTATCTTAGTCTCGTTTTATTTGTACTGCTACTTTTCATTCCTCTTCTCTCTCCCTTGGCCTCTTGGCCTTACACTATCTTCCTCTCTCTAAAATGGCAGTTGTGATGGTGAGGCTGGATTTCAGGTGGCAGTTTAGGGCCTAGTCGGCCGCCACCCTCCCGTCGATGACAACTATGGCTAGCCGCCATTATAGCACCATCGTCAACGCCACTGCTCTCAACTCTCGCTCCCTCTATGCAAATGGCTAGTAGCATAACCCCACTAGCCACTTCCTCTCTCAATCCAAAACCTTCCACGAAGTGGCAATGTGCGATGAAGGTGGTGGAAACATGTGGTCTTCTCCTCTCCCTTACTCTCTCTCTCTCTCTCTCTCTCTCTCTCTCTCTCTCTCTCTCTCTCTCTCTCTCTCTCTCTCGGGCTGGTTGCAAGGGTTGTAAGGAACAGGCCCTACAACCACCTTTTACTTCTTTTCAGGGAACACAAAGGCTCTACACCCCCTTTTTTACCTCTTTTCTACTTTTTTTTCATCTACAAACCCAAAGATACTGGTTTCGTAAACCTAAAAATCAAGCCCAGTAAATTGCGCTAACCTCGCGCGGTCTAGCACTCGACTATTTAGTAATCTTACGCTTTCACATACCCTTCCAAGTCATCGAAGTTTGAAACTGAGCATTATAAAATTATTCATTTAAATAGACATAGAAATATTAGCCTAATTTTAGGTAATAAAATAAAACAAATTATTAATCTAAGCCGGCAGCCGGACATTAAGATTTCTCGACTATTACATTCTCCCCCCTCCCTAAAAGAATTTTGACCTCAAAATTCCTGAGTTCACAATAAATTCGTACACAACATGTGCATACATATAGCATGATCTACACAACTCACACCAGATTCACAAATCTTGCTTTATAAGTAAATGAATCTTTTAAATCGGGAAAAAAAGAGGCTTATTGGCATCCAGTGTTCTCCTCGCCAATCCTCTTCAAGCATCCACTATTTGCAATACGACACGAGGCCAAATTGCATATAAAAGGGGTAAATAAGCTGGCATGGGAACCCATACTAAACTTACTTTGACAGGAACAAAGACATTTAATTATCTAAACACTATCTATATTGTGACTAATAACTATATGCATATGCGTTTATGAGTTCGCATTTAAAGGTATAACAATTAGGCCATAACAAATCAAGGTCATGTACATGTAGTTTCATTAATAAGCATGAAGTAATGGAAGTATTTCAGACATCATACATACGTACGTACATATATATATATATATATATATATATGTATATACACATATATATATATACACACACACACACACACACACACACAACACACACATATATATATCATATATATATATATATATATATATATATAATATATATATATATATATTATATATATATATATATACATATATATATGACATATATACATACATATATATATAATACAATATATATATATATATAATATATATATATTTATATATATATATATATATATATATATATATAATATAGACATACACACACACACACACACACACATGGGTATGTGTGTGTGTGTGTGTGCATGTGCGTGTGTGTCTGTATATATATATATGTGCGCGTGTGTGTGTGTATAGGTACACAAACACAAAGATATATACGTGCCTGTATATATGTGTGTGCGTGTGTGTGTGTACACGTATGTATATGTATATATATATATATATATATATATATATATATATATATATATATATATATATATATATATATATATATATATATATACACACACATATATATATATATATATATATATATATATATATATATATATATATATATGCATATATATGTATGTGCTTCTATAGACACATATATATATACACACACACACACACACACACGCATATATGTGTGTGTGTGTGTGTCTATATATATATGTATATATATTTGTGTATACATATATATATATATATTTATATTTATATATTTGTATATGTATATGTGTATATATGTATGTATACGTACAAATCTACATATAGATACGTATACATATATACACACATAGATATATATATATATATATATATATATCTATCTATCTATATCTATATATATATATATATATATATATATATATATATATATATATATATATATAGGGGGAGCGAGAGAGAGAGAGAGAGGGGGGGGAGAGAAACACGTGCACACCTACATATACATACACACACACACACACGTACATGTCTATGTATATATGTTTGTGTGTGTGTGTGTGTGTGTATGTATACATATATGTACATATATATATATATATAATATATATATATATATATATATATATATGCATATATATATATATATATATATATATAATATATATATATATATATATATATATATATATAATATATATATATATACATACACCTACATACATATATATATATATATATATATATATATATATATATTTATAGACACACACACATGCATACATACATACATGCTTACATGTTTGCAGGTGCTCATAAGCTTCCTTGTCATTCCTTTTTGCTTCATCAGTAGATTTAGGTCCCTGTTTGAGAATCCACTGTTAATTACACATGTTTTTTATAATCCTTAGGTGATCGTTACAACTGAATTTCGTTGGCCTTCTGCATGCGTGAAAGTTCTCAATAAGCCATCTGGATGTCTTTGAGAGAGTTACATCAATTTTAAATCTCAACAAAGTTTGAAACTCAAGCTTAATTGCTGTTGTGATATATTAGAAAGAAAACTATAAAACCCCGAAGGAGACAATTTTTTCTTTCATTTTTGGGCTTTATATTCCACATAAAAGAAATGAATGTTATTTAAGGCGCTAATTTACTACCTCCTTCAACGATCAGGCTTCAGAGCAAAGTTATTACGTTTACTTGGAAGTAGGAATGTTTAGCTAGTAATCCTGTAATAAAAAGGCACATATGCATTGCATAGACCATAACTCACTGTTTTGCTGCCAAAGGGGGAATAAAAGAACAAAGGTAAAGATGAGGTCAAGAAAAGGCGTAATAAAATGGCTCACACTTACTGATATTTAAATATGCATCATTAGCTTCATTATTGTGGCCATCTTGACAAATAACTTCAAATTTCATTTTTTCCAGTAATGAGAAAAATATTTCAAGGGGGGAGTTCAATTATTCAACAAAATTAAAGAAGCAAATGAATCAAGAAAAATATAGAGAAATCAAGTTAGAGAAAGATCTAGTGCTTCAGATTTCACCAATGATTTAAATATTGAAGAGGGGAATTATGGAAGGATTGAAGATGGGTTAAGGATCACATATGGGACGGTCCAAATCTGCAATTTCTAACATTTTTGTATTTTTCTTTTTTTATTATTTTCCTACAAAATAACATAAACATAATCAAAAATTCCTTATTTAGCAATTATTATGAACAAAAATAAGCTGTAAATCGGCATTAAAATGCATGAATTTTGGGTTGAATAGTGTGTGGGTGTATATATATACGCACATACATATATATATGTATATACACATGTTGTAGGCGGTAAAAAATGGCATCATATTTTTGATAGTCTAATAACAAAAATAATACCCCAACTTGCACTTTCTAGGACCTAGTATAGTAGCAAGCTAAACAATGCTAAGTCCAATAATAAAATAAGAAGGTCTACATGGGAGACTGGCACAACGTGCCAATGTTAGGTAGAACCTGATCTGGACCCCATAAAGGGAACCCAGTCGAGCTCTCGGTCAAGATTCCTTTTTTCTTTTAACCAAGTCTTGCTCTGATTTGGCTGATTGAACAGTATCTTAGTAGAATTAACTTTTTATCTCTAGTTAAGTGGAGTTCTAATGGATTAGTTTCTTTTAATTAATTAATTAGAATTCAAGTTTATTAAGTCAATCTGTTTAGGTTAAACCTATTAGAATTAGGTTTCCTTTTCCTAGATTTACTCATTTAGCCTCCTCAAATACTATATAAAAGGGGTGGGTTAGGGGGCAACAATCATTGAAAGTCACAAACAAGGTGTTAGAAAATATAGAGGGAGCTTTGGGGTTTCTTTCTAGGAGAAGGTGCTAGGCTTTAGTGAGTATAATCAATCATCAATTTAAGAAAGCGTTACTCAGCTTGGTTCCTAGAAGATTCAGGTGGGTCATCATGAAGGGTGTGTTTTACAACCTTATTCCCTTTTTCTTTATTGGGTCATATGAGTTCCTATAGTGATTCTGGTGGTAAGGATTAGCAGAAAAATTAAACTTACACTAAGCCGGGTATCCTAATATCTCTTTAACTTGTTCAAACTCATAAGTATCCCAAGATAATTACTCAAAGGAATCCCATGCCTGAGTTTTAGACAGTAATCCTATTGCACCTCTGGGACATGTAAACTAAACATAACCTCGGGATTCAAAATTCAAACCCACAGTAATGACCTCATAAATAAAAGAGAGAATTATTGAATAACTTCACTATTTTAATCAGAGTAGGGAGAATTGCAATGATTCTTACTCTAATTTAGGATCTCCTAAACCCGCCATTAGTCTTTACCATGATTTTGAGCCCTCTTATAAATCTAAGTCTAATTTGCATGATGTTATGCCTTTGCCTAGCCTAGAACAAAAGAGTGACCTCCCTATATTTCTATCCCCTAACCTTGCACCCTACACTAACTCATACAAGGATGTTACTGATGATGTTCTAATTTATGCTGCCCCTCCTACCCCTTTTAATGACTCTTTTGAGTTTGAGGAGGGTGAAGAATTTGGGCGTGCTAGTGAGTTAGATATGAGCATCACATCTAAAGTTGAGCATCATGATTTTGATAAGTCAGACTATATTTCACCAGAGTCATGTGGGGAGGAAGTTGAGCCCACTAATTTGGAATTTGATGATGATATCCTTTCTATAGAATATGAATCTTTTTCATATGGGTTTGGCATCAATGGAGGTCTTGATGGGGGCTTTTATGTTAAATATGAATCCTTCTCTTTCGACCCCATCATTACCGCCCTCCCCTTTGAATCTCGTAAGTCAGAATTTGCTGAGTTTGAGAATATTGCTACTAAGAATTTTGATTTAGATCAGACTCTTGCGCGGATTGGACTTAAAAGACTTGTGGCCTTTGGACCCACTATTTTGCCTAGACCGCTTATTCATGATGGCACAAGTTCTAGGGGAATGACCCATTTGCTAGCTCATTATGAGTATGTCTATCTATTTCCTGATTAGGCCCAACAATTTAACAAGTTGAAATGGGCCCTTACCTGTGTTCATTGACATGGTGGATGTGCTCTTTTTGGCTCCAACTCTGTGCTTTTTACTATTCCCATGTGCTTGAAAGCTGGTCTGCTTTATTTGATAAGCTATTTCGTGTGCTAATGGACTTTGATTTAAGTAGCAATTTCATTTTGACATGGAGTGGCTGATGCTCCATGAGCCTCTATTTAAGCAATTTTCAAGAGGTTATATCTTAGGTGTAATTCAACATCTGACCTGGTATAATCGCTCATCCTTTGCTTCTCTTTTTAATTTTGTTTTGTTTCATATATATTTGTTGCCTTATTTAATTTTTGTTTTTTCTTTTTGAGTTTTAGAGTCTTGTCATTTTTCTTTCTTTTTGAGTCTTGGGCTTCTTTTTGTATATTTATTTTTCTTCTTTTTTATTTCTTTTCACTTTCAATGAGGACATAATTTGATTTAGGTGTAGGGAGGACTGCGTTAAAAAAAATTTGAAAGGATTTAGATTGAAAAAAAGAGGGAAAAAATGAAAAAATTTTGATTTTTATGAAAATCCAAAAATATTTTTATTTTGTTTTGGGGAATATATATGCTATTCTGATTGACTATATTTTCTTGTACCTTAGTATTAGGTTGTATATGGATGTGGTGTGCATCGATTAAACTTAGTTTAAAGTGTGATGTTGTATACGATCCTAACCCCTGACATTATTTATTGTCTCATATTTTTCTTTCGTGTGTGTCTCTTCCATGATTACAACTCCAAAACTTGCCTTGATTATCTTTGAAATCACATTTAGCCTGTGCATTATGATAATATAATAAAGGTATTTTTGTGAACTACATAGCCAAATTGCCACCCGAATTTGACTGTTTTACCCTTTGTTAGCCCTTTTGAGCGTTGACCTTTTTGTTGTGAATCCTTCATTTTCGCCCTTGGCCGAAGCACATTTTCCTTTGCCTAAGCTAAGACTAGTGGGGCAACACTTTGTTATTTGGGTGGTAACTTTTGGGTATATTATGAATTTGGTGGTTGATTTTGGTTATGTTTGGGGTTGCATTGTGGTGATTATTTGGAAATTGAGTTGTATTACTCTTGTACATGTCATCATTCATTTACTTCTTGAAAGAAAAAAGAAGAAAGGAAAAAGCAAGAGAAATGAAAAAAAATGGAAAAAATTTCCAAGGAAAAATGAAAAAAAAAAGTTGAAAAAAATCTTAAAAAAGAAAATAAGAAAATAAAATCCACAAAGAGTTATGAATAAGAGTGTTTGGCATGGATGTATTATTATGTATACTCATTTCTAATGGTCAATTTAAATTGGGGTGTATTCTTATTTTGTGTTTTGAGAGAGTGTGTGACTATCATAATTGGTGAAAGTGTTGGTTGCTCATTAGCTTTGGCTTTAGCTCCTCATTTCCCAAATCATTTATTCCTCTCTTACCCTTAACCTTGGCCGCATTACAACCCTAAAAAATCCTGTTGAATATTATTTTGCATTTTGCATTTTGCATTTTGCATTTAAGTGGTGGAGAATCGAGAATCTTAGCAAGCCCATGGTAGTTTGTTGATTCAAAGAGAATTGAGTGAACCTTGTTATATTTGAAAGACGTAAGTGGGAGTGTTCCACATTTCCCTACAGTGAAGTTCTACCAGTCATGCTTATACATAATTTCTAAGTAGGGTGAAAGATGGTGTATAGATATTATCGGTGGGGATTAAGAATTTCTTGATGTGTACATTGTGTTTATATATGATATAATTCTTTGATTACTTAAGTGATGTAGCAGATGGAAACGTGTAAATATTTTTCCTCGATGTTGTACATATAAGTTTCTGAAAAAACCATAAAGATTTTCGATTTTCTTTTTTTCTTTTATAAATTTTGTGGGCACATCTTCTGCAACCCCTCAAGAGATCTTTCTCGTCCACTAGAGGTAACGTTTAAAAGGCTTGTTACACATATTAAATACAACTGTGATTCTTACGAAAGTGAGTTAAGATTTTATTTTCTTTTTAAAAATTTTTAGCGTTATTTTACTCGAAGACGAGCAAAATTTAAGCATGGGGGTATTGTTCAACCCAAAATTCATACATTTTAATGCCCATTTACATCTTGTTTTTGTTCATAATAATTGCTAAAGAGTTTTTAACTATGTTTATTTTATTTTGTATAAAAATATAAAAACTAGAAAAATAAGAAAATGTTAGAAATTATAGAATTGGACCATCCCGTATGTGATCCCTAACCCATTATCACTTTATCCAACACTTCTTCAATCCTTCCACAATTCCCCTCTTCCATTTGCAACTGTTACTTCCATCATTTATCATCTCATCAATTTGGAGGAGTTAAGTGGCATTGAAGACTTTGAAGACTTGGTGAGTTACAAGCATCAATTGAAGTCTTTCAATTCAGAAATTAATGCGACCAAGAGCTTGATTAGAGACTACAAAAAGCTAAAAGGTTGATTGAAGAGGGGAGAGGGTAGGAAGTCGACAATAGTGGTAGAATCTACAAATATTTCCCTTCTTCAATTTCATTGTTTTAGGTTTTCATATTCAATTTTCAGAATTTTACAGTTTATATTATTTTCTTGAGACTAGTTTAGTTTGGGTGAGCATTTTGATGCTTTTGGAGTAAGAATTTCAACAAGTTGATCCGAATTGCGTTCGTCATTTTTCCCTTGTTACTTTATTAAAATCTTTGCTTCTTTAATGTTGTAATTGGCGTGAAATAGCTAAGAATATCTACGTTCTCATCTGACTAAATTGATGCTGGTCATGTTGGGTTAGTCTGTCAATCTTTGCAAATTGATGCTCTTGTGAGTTGCTGAATTTCTATGATTAACAAGTGCCTCTTAATTCTTGATTTTCCTTTGCCTTGGCAGATTTCTCAATATCGTACATTTGGATCAATAATTTCACTTTGGTTCTTGTTAATTTAGTCTCTAATAACATGACTTTACGTTAGAATTCTAGTGACCTAATTTCATAACGCACCTTATGGATCGGCCCTCAAGTGCTATGATGAGAGTCGTGCGCTTGTTTAAACTTTATTAAAAATCACAACACACACACAAGTAGGATTAGATGATCAATATACCTAGTTTTAGTGCTCACCATAATTATTGTTTGATGATTAGCTTAGTATTTGAGGAGACCTCTTTAAATATATTAAAGGCACGACAGTCACCAAACAAATATATATACATATATATATATATATATATATATATATATATAT
>JAKOGI010001006.1:0-185000 GCA_029747015.1 Carnegiea gigantea
AAACACCTTACTGTGGTGCTTCTGACTTAAGCAGATGTAAGGTACAATGAAGTCCTATTATGCCAAGAAACTGAAAGCTCAGTTAAGCACAATCTTCTCACGGTTTTTCTCTTTGAAATTCAGCTCTAAAAATCTCTTGCTTCTTTGTAAAAACCGCATTGTCAAATGGGAGAGAGAATTTCAATATTTAAACGCACAACCCAACGGCTATTCTTTTCAAAAGATAGGGAAAATCCTCTATTTTTAGTCGCTTAGAAAATTCACCAAAGATTTCCAACGGCTAAGAGAGGAGAGAAGATTTTCTTAAAATATCTTGGCCGAGTAATCTGACTTGAAAAGGATAAAATCTTGATTTATCCCAAATTCAATCAAGACCTAAAAATTGGGGATAAGAATCTTTCAAGAGAAATCTTTAGTAAAAACGGTTTTGCAATTTTTTTTTTTCAAATTCAAAACAAATCTTTTTAGATCTGGCAGCCAACCGAAGCAAATTTCCAGATAAGACTGACGTAGATGCTGTAGTTTTTGAGAACACCCTAGGCACCCTGTTTGAAGGGTTGTTTGGAAATGGTGTCCCAAAGCAACTTTTCGAAAACCGTTTTCAAGAAGTGCTAAAAATGATACTTTCAAGATTGGCATATTAACAAGAGTCTAAAATATAAAAACTAAATTAACCAAGACTCCTTGTAAGAATTAGTTGTCTTGTCAAGAGTGAATATGCTGCTCCAAAACACCTTGGTCACCTTGATTCCTTGGGTGATCTTGTGTAGCTTAATGTTCCTCAAGACTTAAACCATATTTGTTGTTTGCTGATCTTGTGTCACTGAAGCTCGGAACCTGTTCCTAAGACTTGTTCTCAACATTCAGCCACCAGGTTAATAAAATATCACAAACAGCGGTGTAGGAACAACGGTGTATTAGGCCCTGTTTGGAGAGCTTGTTTGGAACAACATTGCTTAGACAAATATGTTACTCTTGGATTTGTTATCATCAAAACTAAATATAATCAACAAATTCCCCCTTTTTGATGATGATAAACCAAGTGACCATATTGACAAAATTAAAAAGCTTAACAACGTTTAATGCTGATAAGGATCCTCTAGGTGCTAGGTCATAGAGCACGTCATATGGTTTTATTCATATGGTCTTATTCCCCCTTTTGGCATCATTAAAAAGCATAAACAACAGTATGAATGCAAGAAAAGAAATATAGAGCATAACGTGCAAGAAGCATCATTAAGGAGATATTACATTAAAAACAGTACAATGCCAAAAACGAAGATGGGAGGAGACAAGAGAACAGCCTAAAGAATCAGGTTGCAGGGGGTGGTCTCGTTTGCAGAGGAGGAATGCTGGGGGCAAGAGTGGAGAGAAGGGCAAGTAATTCCTTATGGCGTTTGGCGGAGAGGGCTTGCTCCTCAGCAAGAGCAGCCTTGACAGCTGAGAGCTCATCCTTGAGGCGAGCATTGTCCTCAAAAACAGCCTCAAGTTGGATGGAAGGTTGCCCAGAAACAGGTGGTCGAGGTGGTCGACGACCCTGTTTGGAGACTGACCCTTCGCCAACCTCATAGCCACACCCGAGCAGAGTGTCAATCCCAATCTCATCAACAACTTGGGCCTCCACTCGCCGTGTGAGCACTATCCCAAGGTGCTCAAACACCCTTGTCAGCAAAAACCCATATCCAAGATCATGGGCCTGGGTGGTGTTCGCAATTCGCCCTATGTGGCGAATCATGATTGCAGGGAGGTTGATTGGTTCCTCCTGATCCAGTAAGTCCACCAGGCATTGATCGAGGGCATCAGCTAAGTTTCGCCCTTGACCTCGCGGAATTATGTTCTTGATAGTGAACATAAACAATAGTTGGTGCAGGGAGGTCATTTCACCCTTCTTAACAGAGACGGGTGTTCTCAGGCCCTGTTTTTGACTGAGACGTTGGGACACCTCTAGGAGCCTAGCTGTTTCTAGGGCTGTTTTGTCTTTCCTCACATACACGTCAAAGCCTTGGGAGGGTACTCCCAAAATTTTCCCAAGTGTGGGCGCATCAACCTTAATGCGTTGCCCATTCACAAAACTAGTCACCACCCCTTCGGTGACACTGCAGTTGGCGTAAAACTCAGCCAACTCAGGCACAGAACACCCCAGCTGTGTGTTTGCAAATAAGTCGAGCCAGCCTTGAGCGCGCAACTTGGTTAGGAACACCCCCAGACCCTGTTCCTCGAAAAAGCTTACATTCACTACCTTCCCCCTGACGACATTGCGCTTAAGCAACTGCGCATGTTTGTCAGACATGGGAGAGGGAGTGAACTGCTTTGGGCGTTTGGGGGCAGGAACAGAGGTGGTAGCTTCTGGTAGGGGGGCTGTTCTGGGCTTTCGCTTGAGGGGTGTTTTTGCAGGAGAGGGCTTCACAGTAGGTTTAGTGGTTGATTTTAGAGGGGCTTGTTCTTCAGAGGACTCGGAGAACACCGGTGTCCCCTATTTGAAGGTGGTGTTCTCAGAGTCAGAACTCGAGAACCCTTCGGTAGAAGAGGAGGAAATCTCCTCGATGACAGGAGCAGAGGGTTTGGAGATACGGTGAGAGGATTGAAAAGCTATTCTCGTAGATTTGCGAGAAGGCTTGGAGGATTGTGGAGAAGAGGGAGTTTGAAAGGGCTGAGACCTTGGTTGTGGCCTTGTTCTTGGCGTTCTGCTATGCCTGGCCACTATTTTCACCCTTTTCCTTTTCTCTCCAGTTTGAGCGACCGGAGTGGGGGGTTCAGCTTCAGGGAGAGAATCCTTCTCTAAACTCTCCTCTGATGTCTCATTCGACTTCCCTTGGAAGTCGACATTCAGATTCTCCACATACACACCTTCGACAGAGGCAACCCCTGTTTCTGTCGCTGTGTCAGGAAACAACCCAGAAGAACAGGGCTCAAAATTAAACCCTTCAGGGGTTTTCAAGAGTTGGTCTTGAGACCCCGATAGTGTACCCTCTGACTCGACTTTAATGGGACAAGCAATTGTCCCTACAAGGAACACCAATTTCCTTCCACACTCGAAGGGAATATCATCCATCCCCATTCCCACTGATTATAGGGACAAGCTTTTCAAGAATTTGAAAGGCTTGTACAGGATTGGGCGAGGGGGAGCAGGGATTGAGGACGCAAGAACGAGGGCTTTTGATTGAGAGGAGTTGTTGGGAGCTATTGTTGCTAGAAGAGAGAGATTAGGGTTTAAGGTTGTTGCAGGGTTTTCAGGTTTTGCTTGTGTGCGAGATGAACGGCAGAACTGAGAACAGGGCATATAAAGAGAGAGAGAGAGAGAGAGAGAGCACCCAAAATCTTTAGAATATTTCTCGGTTTGCAACGGGTGTGAGCATTAAAAGCTTGTGCCTTGGGAAGGAAAGAAAACACATCGAGCAACCAAGGGGCGTACCTGTTCTCTTCGGTATGCCTGTTCTTTGCCGTCTGATCTTGATTGGACTTAATGGTATTAAGGCGGCTCCAGTACATCCCCTTGTGCTGCACTAAGTGGATAAGTAGAGGCAAAATGCACGCAATTCGAGTGTATGCAATCACATCCGTTGTTAATAAGATTTGCAAACAGGGGGAGAGAACAGGGTGTAAAGGTTGATCTTACCAAACCCAGTTCATGTTCTGGAAACAGGTATCTCAGGGTGTTCTCACCAACCCTAGTTCAAGTCTATTTCTCTCAAATTGATCTCTAGCTAGTGCCTTAGTGAATATATCAGCAATTTGATTTTTCGTTGTGCAAAAATTCATAGAGATTAAACCCTTTTCAATATTATCTCTCAAGAAATGATGTCGAATGTCAATATGCTTTGTTCTTTTATGTTGACATGAATTTTTGGCAATGTTAATTGCACTTGTGTTATCACAAAAAATAGGAATGCATCCAGTGTCAACACAAAAGTCCTTAAGTTGTTGCCTTATCTATAACAGTTGAGCACAACATGAAGCTGCTGCAACATATTCAGCTTCTACTGTGGACATGGCAACAGAATGTTGCTTCTTGGTAGCCCAAGATACCAAACAAGGTCCAAGAAAGTGAGCCATACCTGAGGTACTCTTTCTATCAACTGGGAATCCAGCATAGTCAGCGTCAGCATATCCAACAAGATCAAAATTGCAACCTTTAGGATACCATAGAGCTAAATTGGGTGTATGTTTCAAATACCTTAGTATCCGTTTAACAGCCTTAAGATGAGTTTCCTTATGATTAGACTGAAAACGGGCACATAAACCAACACTAAAAACAATATCAGGTCTACTAGCGGTTAGGTATAAGAGTGACCCAATCATGCCCCTATAGAGTTTCTCCTCAATTGAGGGACTCCCATCATCCATAACCAACCTGGTTGAAGGAGAAATAGAAGTGTCTACGGGTTTGGCCAACTCCATCCCAAAACGCTTAGTAGCTCCTTGATATACTTTTGTTGATGGATCATGGTGCCGTTTGGAGTTTGCTTGATTTGTAAGCCTAAGAAAAAGTTAAGCTCACCCATCATGCTCATCTTAAACTCACTCCTCATCCTATTTGAAAATTCATTGCATAAATCATGATGAGTTGCACCAAATATAATGTCATCAACATATATTTGGACAATCAATAAATGTTCCCCCTTATATTTTAGAAACAAGGTATTGTCTACCTTGCCTCTTCTAAAATCATTTTCAATTAAAAAACTTGACAACCGTTCGTACCAAGCTTTAGGAGCTTGTTTTAGGCCATAAAGAGCTTTGTCAAGTTTGAAAACATGGTTAGGAAATTCACTGTTTTCAAAACCAGAGGGTTGTTTGACATACACCTCTTCTTTAAGGTATCCGTTGAGGAATGCACTTTTCACGTCCATTTGATATAGCTTAATTTCCATATGAGCTGCAAAGGCTATTAAGATTCAAATAGCCTCAATTCTAGCAACTGGTGCAAAGGTTTCTTCATAATCGATCCCTTCTTCTTAATTATACCATTGAACAACCAGCCGTGCCTTGTTCCTAGTGACTGTTCCTGACTCATCCAGTTTGTTTCGGAACACCCACTTGGTTCCAATGATTATTCTCTCTGCAGGTTTAGGTGCAAGGTGCCATACTTTGTTTCTTTCAAATTGATGGAGCTCTTCTTGCATTGCCGTGACCCAATCTGAATCTGCAAGAGCTTCATTCACACTCTTTGGCTCAATATTAGAGAGAAAAGCGTAGAAAGCACAGAAATTCTTAAGCTTAGACCTAGTTTGCACTCCACTGTTAATATCAGACAGAATTTGATCAAGGGGGTGCGAACTATGGTACTTCCATGGTCGTGGAGTAAGAGGATCCATAGACCCATGCTCTACTCTAGTCATAATAGCAAGCTTACGATCATCTCCTGAGCCTGTTTCTGCACCTGTTTGTAAGCCTGTTCCTGAAAAACATGGTCCTGAACAGGGTTCAATGGTGTTTCCCCCTGTTTGGTGTTCACCTTGCCTGCTGTTCTGAGGAACACCTTCAGGAGTTGTTTTCCCCATGGTGTTCTTACCTCGTTTATCTTGGAGCAACACTTCTTTTCGAACAAGACCTAATTCAAGTTCATCGTCCTGTGCATCATTCTCACTCAACAAGTTAGATTCATTAAAAAGCACATGCACACTTTCCTCAACACACAAGGTCCTTTTGTTAAAGACTTTGTATGCCTTGCTATGAGAAGAATAGCCAAGAAATATTGCCTCATCACTCCTAGGGTCAAACTTTCCTAAGGCATCCTTCCTATTATTATGCACAAAACACCTACAACCAAATGTTCTTAGGTGCGTAATATTGGGTTTTCTGCCCTTGAAAAGTTCATAAGGAGTTTTGTTCAAAATGGGTTTGATCATGCATCTATTTATAATGTAACATGAGGTGTTCAATGCTTCTGCCCAAAAATACCTAGGAAGACCACTAACAATAAGCATTGTTCTGGTCATGTCTTCCAGGGTGCGATTTTTGCGTTCAACCACCCCATTTTGTTGGGGTGTTCTTGGAGCTGAGAAGTTATGATCAACACCATGTTCATTACAATAGTTGATAAAACTTGCATTTTCAAACTCAGTTTCATGATCAGATTTCAAGCTAATTAAGGAGTGTCCTACTCTCTTTTCAACCTTTTTGAGAAAGGCAATAAAATTCTCAAAGGTTTCATCTTTGGATGCCAAAAACATGGTCCAAGTAAATCGAGAGTAATCATCCACTACAACAAGCACATACTTTTTCCCACCTCTACTAGTTACCCTCATGGGACCACACAAATCAATGTGTAATAATTCTAGAGGTCGAGTAGTGCTTACACATTTTTCGATTTAAAAGAATATCTGACTTGTTTGCCTTTTGCACAAGCTTCACATACCTTGTCATCATTAAATTTGATGGAAGGTAGTCCAATAACCAGGTCTTTTGAAACAAGTTTGTTTAAAAGAGTAAGACTTGCATGACCTAGTCTCTTGTGCCAGAGCATTATGTCATCATTCACAGCACTCAACCAAGTCAGGTTGTTTTGGGGAAGAGTGGAAATACATACTTTGTAAACATTTTTGTGTCGCTTCCCCCTTAATATGACATCTCCTATGTTGACATTGCAACCAAGCAATGTGTTCGTGAGAACACCACTAGGTTGTTCTTGTCACACAGTTAGGACACACTTAGTAAATTATGCTTTAAACCATCAACTAAGTGCACATTATCAATTGAGTAGGAGAGAGTTTTACCAATGCTACCTACACCGACAATTGTCCCAGACTTACCGTTGCCAAAAGCCACGCTCCCACCGGTTGAAGCTGTAAGTGAGAGAAAGTTTGATTTTTCTCCAGTCATATGTCGCAAACACCCACTATCAATATACCACAGCTGCCTGTTTTCAAGGTTGTTTTCTGATCTGTTTGACAGGGTGTTTCTTACCCTGTTTGCTGGGTTGTTTGTGGGGTTATTCTCTCTCACTTCAGCCTGCAAAACAAATCACAGGTTAGTTTTGGGAACCCAAATCCACTTGGGTCCCATTCTTTTAGACAAGTAAAGCTCATCTTTTCTAATCCAGATTTGTTTCACATACCTTTCATTTTTTTCAATGACATACCTTTTCAGAGGACATGAATATCGATAGTGACCAGTTTTACCACAATGAAAGCAACCAATGTTTTCAGGTAATCCCACATACTTTCTATGAATTGGGTAAACTGTTCGTTTAGGCTTATATCCAAGTCCCTTTTTGTTTCGACTGTGGTGAGTGTTTAACCAATTAAGGGCTTGTGAGGACTTGTTTCAGCGCTTGGTTGTGATAAGCTCGGTTTCCAGTTTTTCTATATTAGCATGCAAACCCTTGTTCTCCCTGAGCAAGGACTCAACTATTCCTTCCACCTCAAAGAGTTTTTCCTCCATTCGAGAATAATCTCCTTTTTTCATAAAGAGGTTTTCTTTGAGCGTATTAATATTTTCATGTAAGCCCAGTTTTTCATTTTTAAGGATCTCATTTTCTAGTTCTAGGTCTCGGACATCTCGTTTCAATTCAACACAAGTATCCATCAAGGTATACAAAAGTTCTTCGAGAGTTGCTTTATTGAGACCACGTACCTTATTCTTGAGATCAGTAAGACTGTTTGTTGATTCATCATCTGAATCCGTGTCACTTTGTGCCATAAGAGCTACAGCACCTTCATCAGTTTCAGACTCACCTTCATCCTCAGAGGAATCTCCCCAGGCAGCAAGCATAGCCTTCGAGAATCATCTCCCAGAACTGCTTGCAGCTTGTTTTCTACCTTGTTTCCTGGGTGTTCTTGCTCTTGCTCTTCTCGAAGTAGTGGACAGTTCTTCACAATGTGATCTGGTTTGCCACACTTGAAACACCCTGTGAACTGTTCTCGGGGGGTGTTTTTGGACTTATTGAAGTCTTTTCTTTTGCTGTTTTCTTTGACCTTTTTGAAGAATTTCTTGAACTTTCTTGTCATTAAGGCCATCTCCTCATCCTCAAGGTCAGAGTCATCATCCTCTTGTGCTTTCAAGGCAAGCCCACGATCCTTCTTCTTCTCCTCTTTTTGTTGTGAGTTCTTTCTGAGTTCATAGGTTTGAAGATTGCTAATCAACTCGTCGAGGGTGATCTTGTTCATGTCTTTAGCTTCTTGGATGGCTGTCACCTTCGCTTCCCAAGACCGAGGCAAAATCCTTAGAATCTTCCTCACCAGCTCTTCTGTGGTTAAGGATTTTCCCAGGGATTTTAGCTCGTTTGTTATGTGGGTGAAGCGTGTGTACATATCCATCACGTTCTCACGATCACCCATATCAACCAACTCATATTGCCTCATAAGTAGCTCAATACGTGATTGTTTGACTTGACTTGTTCCTTCATGAGCTACTTAGAGGGCATTCCATATCTCCTGAGCTGACTCACACTCTGAGATACGTGTATATTCATCTGGACCTAGGCCAAAATACAATAGCTTCTTCTTGGCCTTAGCATTCTTTTCCATTTTCTTATAGTCTTCACCATCAAACTCTATGGGTTCCTTAGGAACCTTCTTACCATCTTCAAGCACCTTGGTGGGAACAAGGGGCCCGTTCTTGATGAGCATCCATAACTCATAATCTTTTGCCTGAATATAGTTCTCCATCCTATTCTTCCACCAACTATAATGTTGGCCGTTGAAATAGGGTGGACGAGTAATGGATTGCCCTTCAAGGATTCCTCGTGGTGTACTCATCTTCAGAATCTCTCAAGGTGTTAGCCCTTTTGAGAGAACCCTCTCTGATACCACTTGTTGAATTCCAAGAGTACACAACCACAAGAGGGGGGTGAATTGTGGTGGTCGATTTTCGCCTAATAACTGACAAACAACCGTAGCACTTGATTGCAGATATTGTTTGTAAATCACGAAGAACCTTATGCCTTGTTTGTAGCGGTTGTTCTCAATTGATTCAGTAGCGAAATTCAAAGTAATAAATGCGGAAATAAAGCACACACAATTTTTACGTGGAAAACCCCTCTAGCCCAACTGAGGTGTGAAAAACCACGACCTACCTCGTGTAGGATTTAACCACTTCACTAACGGGCTGAAAACGTTACAAAAGCAACACTCCTTGTTTACAACTTGTAACCCACGTAACCTTCTTCCCTAAGACAGGTTACACCACGTCCAATCTCACCAGATAGGACACGTCCAAAGTCCACGCGACTGAGGACACACTCACTCACTTTCTGTTCTGAGAACAGGGGTACAAAACACCTTACTGAGGTGCTTCTGACTTAAGCAGATGTAAGGTACAATGAAGTCCTATTATGCCAAGAAATTGAAAGCTCAGTTACGCACAATCTTCTCACGGTTTTTCTCTTTGAAATTCAGCTCTAAGAATCTCTTACTTCTTTGTAAAAACCGAATTGTCAAATGAGAGAGAGAATTTCAATATTTAAACGCACAACCCAACGGCTATTCTTTTCAAAAGATAGGGAAAATCCTCTATTTTTAGTCGCGTAGAAGATTCACCAAAGATTTCCAACGGCTAAGAGAGGAGAGAAGATTTTCTTAAAATATCTTGGCCGAGTAATCTAGCTTGAAAAGGATAAAATCTTGATTTATCTCAAATTCAATCAAGACCTATAAATAAGGGATAAGAATCTTTCAAAAGAAATCTTTAGCAAAAAGGGTTTTGCAATTTTTTTTTTTCAAATTCAAAACAAATCTTTTTAGATCTGGCAGCCAACCGAAGCAAATTTTCAGATAAAACTGATGTAGCTGCTGTAGTTTTTGAGAACACCCTAGGCACCCTGTTTGCAGGGTTGTTTGGAAATGGTGTCCCAAAGCAACTTCCCGAAAACCGTTTTCAAGAAGTGCTAAAAATGATACTTTCAAGATTGGCATATTAACAAGAGTCTAAAAGATAAAAACTAAATTAACCAAGACTCCTTGTAAGAATTAGTTGCCTTGTCCAGAGTGAATATGCTGCTCCAAAACACCTTGGTCACCTTGATTCCTTGGGTGATCTTGTGTAGCTGAATGTTCCTCAAGACTTAAACCATATGTGTTGTTTGCTGACCTTGTGTCACTGAAGCTCGGAACCTGTTCCTAAGACTTGTTCTCAACATTTAGCCACCAGGTTAATAAAATATCACAAACAGCGATGTAGGAACAACGGTTTATTAGGCCCTGTTTGGAGAGCTTGTTTGGAACAACACTACTTTGACAAATATGTTACTCTTGGATTTGTTATCATCAAAACTAAATATAATCAACAAATTCCCCCTTTTTGATGATGACAAACCAAGTGACCATATTGACAAAATTAAAAAGCTTAACAACTTTTAATGCTGATAGGGATCCTCTCGGTGCTAGGTCATAGAGCACGTCATATGGTTTTATTCATATGGTCTTATTCCCCCTTTTGGCATCATTAAAAAGCATAAACAACAGTGTGAATGCAAGAAAAGAAATATAGAGCATAAGGTGCAAGAAGCATCATTAAGGAGATATTGTATTAAAAACAGTACAATGCCAAAAACGAAGATGGGAGGAGGAGACAAGAGAACAGCCTAGAGAATCAGGTTACAGGGGGTGGTCTCGTTTGCAAAGGAGGAATGCTGGGGGCAAGAGTGGAGAGAAGGGCAAGCAATTTTGTCATGGCGTTTGGCGGAGAGGGCTTGCTCCTCAGCAAGAGCAGCCTTGACAGCTGAGAGCTCATCCTTGAGGCGAGCATTGGCCTCAAAAACAGCCTCAAGTTTGATGGAAGGTTGCCCAGAAACAGGTGGTCGAGGTGGTCGACGACCCTGTTTGGAGATTGACCCTTCGCCAACCTCATAGCCACACCCGAGCAGAGTGTCAATCCCAATCTCATCAACGACTTGGGCCTCCACTCGCCGGGTGAGCACTATCCCAAGGTGCTCAAACACCCTTGTCAGCAGAAACCCATATCCAAGATCATGGGCCCGGGTGGTGTTCGCAATTCGCCCTATGTGGCGAATCATGATTGCAGGGAGGTTGATTGGTTCCTCTCGATCCAGTAAGTCCACCATGCATTGATCGAGGGCATCAGCTGAGTTTCGCCCTTGACCTCGCGGAATTATGTTCTTGATAGTGAACATAAACAATAGTTGGTGCAGGGAGGTCATTTCACCCTTCTTAACAGAGAGGGGTGTTCTCAAGCCCTGTTTTTGACTGAGGCGTTGGGACACCTCTAGGAGCCTGGCTGTTTCTAGGGCTGTTTTGTCTTCCCTCACATACACGTCAAAGCCTTCGGAGGGTACTCCCAAAATTTTCCCAAGTGTGGGCGCATCAACCTTAATGCGTTGCCCATTCACAAAACTAGTCACCACCCCTTCGGTGACACTGCAGTTGGCGTAAAACTCAGCCAACTCAGGCACAGAACACCCCAGCTAGGTGTTTGCAAACAAGCCGAGCCAGCCTTGAGCGCGCAACTTGGTCAGGAACACCCCCAGACTCTATTCCTCGAAAAAGCTTACATTCACTACCTTCCCCTGACGACATTGCGCTTAAGCAACTGTGCATGTTTGTCAGACTTAGGAGAGGGAGTGAACTGCTTTGGGCGTTTGGGGGCAGGAACAGAGGTGGTAGCTTCTGGTAGGGAGGCTGTTCTGGGCTTTCACTTGAGGGATGTTTTTGCAGGAGAGGGCTTCGCAGCAGGTTTAGTGGTTGATTTTGGAGGGGCTTGTTCTTCAGAGGACTCAGAGAACACCGGTGTCTCCTGTTTGAAGGTGGGGTTCTCAGAGTCAGAACTCGAGAATCCTTCGATAGAAGAGGAGGAAATCTCCTCGATGACAGGAGCAGAGGGTTTGGAGATACGGTGAGAGGATTGAAAAGCTATTCTCATAGATTTGCGAGAAGGCTTGGAGGATTGTGGAGAAGAGGGAGTTTGAGAGGGCTGAGACCTTAGTTGTGGCCTTGGTCTTGGCATGCTGCTACGCCTGGCCACTATTTTCACCCTTTTCCTTTTCTCTCCAGTTTGAGCGACCGGAGTGGGGGTTTCAGCCTCAGGGAGAGAATCCTTCTCTAAACTCTCCTCTGATGTCTCATTCGACTTCCCTTGAAGTCGACATTCAGATCCTCCACATACACACCTTCGACAGAGGCAGCCCCTGTTTCTGTCGCTGTGTCAGGAAACAACCCAGAAGAACAGGGCTCAAAATTAAACCCTTCAGGGGTTTCCAAGAGTTGGTCTTGAGACCCCGATAGTGTACCCTCTGACTCGACTTTAATGGGACAAGCAATTGTCCCTACAAGGAACACCAATTCCCTTCCACACTCGAAGGGAATATCATCCATCCCCATTCCCACTGATTGTAGGGACAAGCTTTTAGGAATTTGAAAGGCTTGTACAGGATTGGGCGAGGGGGAGCAGGGATTGAGGACGCAAGAACGAGGGCTTTTGATTGAGAGGAGTTGTTGGGAGCCATTGTTGCTAGAAGAGAGAGATTAGGGTTTAAGGTTTTTGCAGGGTTTTCAGGTTTTGCTTGTGTGCAAGATGAACGGCAGAACTGAGAACAGGGCATATAAAGAGAGAGAGAGAGAGAGCACCCAAAATCTTTAGAAGATTTCTCGGTTTGCAACGGGTGTGAGCATTAAAAGCTTGTGCCTTGGGAAGGAAAAAAACACATCGAGCAACCAAGGGGCGTACCTGTTCTCTTCGTTATGCCTGTTCTTTGCCGTCTGATCTTGATTGGACTTAATGGTATTAAGGCGGCTCCAGTACATCCCCTTATGCTGCACTAAGTGGATAAGTAGAGACAAAATGCACGCAATTCGAGTGTATGCAATCACATCCGTTGTTAATAAGATTTGCAAACAGGGGGAGAGAACAGGGTGTAAAGGTTGATCTTACCAAACCCAGTTCATGTTCTGGAAACAGGTATCTCAGGGTGTTCTCACCAACCCTAGTTCCAGTCTATTTCTCTCAAATTGATCTCTAGCTAGTGCCTTAGTGAATATATCAGCAATTTGATTTTCCGTTGTGCAAAAATTCATAGAGATTAAACCCTTTTCAACATTATCTCTCAAGAAATGATGTCGAATGTCAATATGCTTTGTTCTTTTATGTTGAGATGGATTTTTGGCAATGTTAATTGCACTTGTGTGATCACAAAAAATAGGAATGCATCCAGTGTCAACACAAAAGTCCTTAAGCTGTTGCCTTATCCACAACAGTTGAGCACAACATGAAGCTGCTACAACATATTCAGCTTCTGCTGTGGACATGGCAACAGAATGTTGCTTCTTGGTAGCCCAAGATACCAAACAAGGTCCAAGAAAGTGAGCCATACCTGAGGTACTCTTTCTATCAACTAGGAATCCAGCATAGTCAGCATCAGCATATCCAACAAGATCAAAATTGCAACCTCTAGGATACCATAAGGCTAAATTGGGTGTATGTTTCAAATATCTTAGTATCCGTTTCACAGCCTTAAGATGAGTTTCCTTAGGATTAGACTGAAAACGGGCACATAAACCAACATTAAAAACAATATCTGGTCTACTAGCGGTTAGGTATAGGAGTGACCCAATCATGCCCCTATAGAGTTTTCTCCTCAACTGAGGGACTCCCATCATCCATAACCAACCTGGTTGAAGGAGAAATAGGAGTGTCTACGGGTTTGGCCAACTCCATCCCAAAACGCTTAAGTAGCTCCTTGATATACTTTTGTTGATGGATCATGGTGCCGTTTGGAGTTTGCTTGATTTGTAAGCCTAAAAAAAAGTTAAGCTCACCCATCATGCTCATCTCAAACTCACTCCTCATCATATTTGAAAATTCATTGCATAAATCATGATGAGTTGCACCAAATATAATGTCATCAACATATATTTGGACAATCAATAAATGTTCCCCCTTAGATTTTAGAAACAAGGTATTGTCTACCTTGCCTCTTCT
Organism: Carnegiea gigantea; assembly: GCA_029747015.1. Taxonomy (NCBI): domain Eukaryota; kingdom Viridiplantae; phylum Streptophyta; class Magnoliopsida; order Caryophyllales; family Cactaceae; genus Carnegiea; species Carnegiea gigantea. Next base: position 13,873 of record JAKOGI010001006.1, read on the forward strand.
AAAATTATTTTCAATTAAAAAACTTGACAACCGTTCGTACCAAGCTCTAGGAGCTTGTTTTAGGCCATAAAGAGCTTTGTCAAGTTTGAAAACATGGTTAGGAAATTCACTGTTTTCAAAACCAGGGGGTTGTTTGACATACACCTCTTCTTTAAGGTATCCATTGAGGAATGCACTTTTCACGTCCATTTGATATAGCTTGATTTCCATATGAGCTGCAAAGGCTATTAAGATTCGAATAGCCTCAATTCTAGCAACTGGTGCAAAGGTTTCTTCATAATCGATCCCTTCTTCTTGATTATACCTTTGAACAACCAGCCGTGCCTTGTTCCTAGTGACTGTTCCTGACTCATCCAGTTTGTTTCGGAACACCCACTTGGTTCCAATGATTGTTCTCTCTGCAGGTTTAGGTACAAGGTGCCATACTTTGTTTCTTTCAAATTGATGGAGCTCTTCTTGCATTGCCGTGACCCAATCTGAATCTGCAAGAGCTTCATTCACACTCTTTGGCTCAATATTAGAGAGAAAAGCATAGAAAGCACAAAAATTCTTAAGCTTAGACCTAGTTTGCACTCCACTGTTAATATCAGACAGAATTTGATCAAGGGGTGCGAACTATGGTACTTCCATGGTCGTGGAGTAAGAGGATCCACAGACCCATGCTCTACTCTAGTCGTAATATCAAGCTTACGATCATCTCTTGAGCCTGTTTCTGCACCTGTTTGTAAGCCTGTTCCTGAAGAACACGGTCCCGAACAGGGTTCAACGGTGTTTCCCCCTGTTTGGTGTTCACCTTGCCTGCTGTTCTGAGGAACACCTTCAGGAGTTGTTTTCTCCATGGTATTCTTACCTCGTTTATCTTGGAGCAACACTTCTTTTCGCACAAGATCTAATTCAAGTTCATCTTCCTGTATATCATTCTCACTCAACAAGTTAGATTCATTAAAAAGCACATGCACACTTTCCTCAACACACAAGGTCCTTTTGTTAAAGACTTTGTATGCCTTGCTGTGAGAAGAATAGCCAAGAAATATTACCTCATCACTCCTAGGGTCAAACTTTCCTAAGGCATCCTTCCCATTATTATGCACAAAACACCTACAACCAAATGTCCTTAGGTGCGTAATATTGGGTTTTCTGCCCTTGAAAAGTTCATAAGGAGTTTTGTTCAAAATGGGTCTGATCATGCATCTATTTATAATGTAACATGAGGTGTTCAATGCTTCTGCCCAGAAATACCTAGGAAGACCACTAGCAATAAGCATTGTTCTGGTCATGTCTTCCAGGGTGCGATTTTTGCGCTCAACCACCCCATTTTGTTGGGGTGTTCTTGGAGCTGAGAAGTTATGATCAACACCATGTTCATTACAATAGTTGATAAAACTTACATTTTCAAACTCAGTTCCATGATCAGATCTCAAGCTAATTAAGGAGTGTCCTACTCTCTTTTCAACCTTTTTGAGAAAGGCAATAAAATTCTCAAAGGTTTCATCTTTGGATGCCAAAAACAAGGTCCAAGTAAATCGAGAGTAATCATCCACTACAACAAGCACATACTTTTTCCCACCTCTACTAGTTATCCTCATGGGACCACACAAATCAATGTGTAATAATTCTAGAGGTCGGGTAGTGCTTACACATTTTTTCGATTTAAAAGAATATCTGACTTGTTTGCCTTTTGCACAAGCTTCACATACCTTGTCATCATTAAATTTGATGGAAGGTAGTCCAATAACCAGGTCTTTTGAAACAAGTTTGTTTAAAAGAGTAAGGCTTGCATGACCTAGTCTCTTGTGCCAGAGCATTATGTCATCATTCACAGCACTCAAACAAGTCAGGTTGTTTTGGGGAAGAGTGGAAATACATACTTTGTAAACATTTTTGTGTCGCTTCCCCCTTAATACGACATCTCCTGTGTTGACATTGACAACCAAGCAATGTGTTCGTGAGAACACCACTAGGTTGTTCTTGTCACACAGTTGGGACACACTTAGTAAATTATGCTTTAAACCATCAACTAAGTGCACATTATCAATTGAGTGGGAGAGAGTTTTACCAATGCTACCTACACTGACAATTGTCCCAGACTTGCCGTTGCCAAAAGCCACGCTCCCACCGGTTGAAGCTGTAAGTGAGAGAAAGTTTGATTTTTCTCCAGTCATATGTCGCGAACACCCACTATCAACATACCACAGCTGCCTGTTTTCAAGGTTGTTTTCTGATCTGTTTGACAGGGTGTTTCTTACCCTATTTGCTGGGTTGTTTGTGGGGTTATTCTCTCTCACTTCAGCCTGCAAAACAAATCACAGGTTAGTTTTGGGAACCCAGATCCACTTGGGTCCCATTCTTTTAGACAAGTAAAGCTCATCTTTTCTAATCCAGATTTGTTTCACATACCTTTCATTTTTTTCAATGACATACCTTCTCAGAGGACATGAATATCGATAGTGACCAGTTTTACCACAATGAAAGCAAACAATGTTTTTATGTAATCCCACATACTTTCTATGAATTGGGTAAACTGTTCGTTTAGGCTTATATCCAAGTCCCTTTTTGTTTCGACTGTGGTGAGTGTTTAACCAATCAAGGGCTTGTGAGGACTTGTTCCAGCGCTTGGTTGTGATAAGCTCGGTTTCCAGTTTTTCTATATTAGCATGCAAACCCTTGTTCTCCCTGAGCAAGGACTCAACCATTCCTTCCACCTCAAAGAGTTTTTCCTCCATTCGAGAATAATCTCCTTCTTTTATAAAGAGGTTTTCTTTGAGCGTATTAATATTTTCATGTAAGCCCAGTTTTTCATTTTTAAGGATCTCATTTTCTAGTTCTAGGTCTCGGACATCTCGTTTCAATTCAGCACAAGTATCCATCAAGGTATACAAAAGTTCTTCGAGAGTTGCTTTATTGAGACCACGTACCTTGTTCTTGAGATCAGTAAGACTGTTTGTTGATTCATCATCTGAATCCGTGTCACTTTGTGCCATGAGAGCTACAGCACCTTCATCAGTTTCAGACTCACCTTCATCCTCAGAGGAATCTCCCCAGGCAGCAAGCATAGCCTTCGAGAATCATCTCCCAGAACTGCTTGCAGCTTGTTTTCTACCTTGTTTCCTGGGGTGTTCTTGCTCTTGCTCTTCTCGAAGTAGTGGACAGTTCTTCACAATGTGATCTGGTTTGCCACACTTGAAACACCCTGTGAACTGTTCTCGGGGGGTGTTTTTGGACTTACTGAAGTCTTTTCTTTTGCTGTTTTCTTTGACCTTTTTGAAGAATTTCTTGAACTTTCTTATCATTAAGGCCATCTCTTCATCCTCAAGGTCAGAGTCATCATCCTCTTGTGCTTTCAAGGCAAGCCCACGATCCTTCTTCTGCTCCTCTTTTTGTTGTGAGTTCTTTCTGAGTTCATAGGTTTGAAGATTGCCAATCAACTCGTCGAGGGTGATCTTGTTCATGTCTTTAGCTTCTTGGATGGCTGTCACCTTCGCTTCCCAAGACCGAGGCAAAATCCTTAGAATCTTCCTCACCAGCTCTTCTGTGGTGAAGGATTTTCCCAGGGATTTTAGCTCGTTTGTTATGTGGGTGAAGCGTGTGTACATATCCATCACGTTCTCACGATCACCCATATCAAACAACTCATATTGCCTCATAAGTAGCTCAATACGTGATTGTTTGACTTGACTTGTTCCTTCATGAGCTACTTAGAGGGCATTCCATATCTCCTGAGCTGACTCACACTCCGAGATATGTGTATATTCATCTGGACCTAGGCCAAAATACAATAGCTTCTTGGCCTTGGCATTCTTTTCCATTTTCTTATAGTCTTCACCATCAAACTCTATGGGTTCCTTGGGAACCTTCTTACCATCTTCAAGCACCTTGGTGGGAACAAGGGGCCCGTTCTTGATGAGCATCCATAATTCATAATCTTCTGCCTGAATATAGTTCTCCATCCTATTCTTCCACCAACTATAATGTTGGCCGTTGAAATAGGGTGGACGAGTAATGGATTGCCCTTCAAGGATTCCTTGTGGTGTACTCATCTTCAGAATCTCTCAAGGTGTTAGCCCTTTTGAGAGAACCCGCTCTGATACCACTTGTTGAATTCCAAGAGTACACAACCACAAGAGGGGGTGAATTGTGGTGGTCGATTTTCGCCTAATAACTGACAAACAACCGTAGCACTTGATTGCAGAGATTGTTTGTAAATCACAAACAACCTTACGCCTTGTTTGTAGCGGTTGTTCTCAATTGATTCAGTAGCGAAATTCAAAGTAATAAATGCGGAAATAAAGCACACACAATTTTTACGTGGAAAACACCTCTAGCCCAACTGAGGTGTGAAAAACCACGACCTACCTCGTGTAGGATTTAACCACTTCACTAACGGGCTGAACACGTTACAAAAGTAACACTCCTTGTTACAACTTGTAACCCACGTAACCTTCTTCCCTAAGACAGGTTACACCACGTCCAATCTCACCAGATAGGACACGTCCAAAGTCCACACGACTGAGGACACACTCACTCACTTTCTGTTCTGAGAACAGGGGTACAAAACACCTTACTGGGGTGCTTCTGACTTAAGCAGATGTAAGGTACAATGAAGTCCTATTATGCCAAGAAATTGAAAGCTCAGTTAAGCACAATCTTCTCACGGTTTTTCTCTTTGAAATTCAGCTCTAAGAATCTCTTACTTCTTTGTAAAAACCGGATTGTCAAATGGGAGAGAGAATTTCAATATTTAAACGCACAACCCAACGGCTATTCTTTTTAAAAGATAGGGAAAATCCTCTATTTTTAGTCGCTTAGAAGATTCGCCAAAGATTTCCAACGGCTAAGAGAGGAGAGAAGATTTTCTTAAAATATCTTGGCCGAGTAATCTAGCTTGAAAAGGATAAAATCTTGATTTATCCCAAATTCAATCAAGACCTATAAATAAGGGATAAGAATCTTTCAAGAGAAATCTTTAGCAAAAAGGGTTTTGCAATTTTTTTTTTCAAATTCAAAACAAATCTTTTTAGATCTGGCAGCCAACCGAAGCAAATTTCCAGATAAGACTGATGTAGCTGCTGTAGTTTTTGAGAACACCCTAGGCACCCTGTTTGCAGGGTTGTTTGGAAATGGTGTCCCAAAGCAACTTTTCGAAAACCGTTTTCAAGAAGTGCTAAAAATGATACTTTCAAGATTGGCATATTAACAAGAGTCTAAAAGATAAAAACTAAATTAACCAAGACCCCTTGTAAGAATTAGTTGCCTTGTCCAGAGTGAATATGCTACTCCAAAACACCTTGGTCACTTTGATTCCTTGGGTGATCTTGTGTAGCTGAATGTTCCTCAAGACTTAAACCATATGTGTTGTTTGCTGATCTTGTGTCACTAAAGCTCGGAACCTGTTCCTAAGACTTGTTCTCAACATTTAGCCACCAGGTTAATAAAATATCACAAACAGCGGTGCAGGAACAACGGTGTATTAGGGCCTGTTTGGAGAGCTTGTTTGGAACAACATTACTTAGACAAATATGTTACTCTTGGATTTGTTATCATCAAAACTAAATATAATCAACAAAAATGTTAATGGATATATTTAGGGCTGGGAATGTTGTATCTTTGTAATTTTTGGTATTCTCAATTTATTAATTCGTGATTGGTCCATCGAGTCATCCTTATTTAATCCGATTTATTGGTAAATCGAGTCAGTTGGTCTAATTCCTATCCAACTAGATGTACTATTGACCCATTGACTCACTTATCGATTTGGGTCGAACACCTGTTCGATTGTCTTGACATTGCTTTAGTAATGAGCATGAATAAATATGGTAATGTTTGGACTAAAAATGTTGTATCCTTTTAATTTGTGCTATTCTCAATTTATTAATTTGTGGTTAGCCCACTGGGTCATTATGATTTAATTCACTTTAATGGTAAATCGCATCAATTGATCTAACGTTGATATAACTAGTTGGACCATTGACCCATTTACTCACTCATCCAATTGGGTCCATCACTGGTTCAATTCTCTTGACATTGCTTTTAAGGAAACATCGTATTGTTGTTGTATATTCATGACTGTTTGATTTTTGTCATTTTGACAAAGGTATGTAATCCTAATTACAAAGTTGTGCTTATTCGATACCCAAAACAAAATAATTGAAATTTAACAAGGTTTGTGTTGAAATTTTATTAATACGAAATGACACAAAGCAAATACAAGTACTCAACGCTTCAACCCCCCCCCCCCCTCCCCCCCGGGCCCGGGAAACCCCAACAAAACTCCCAAAGGAAGTGCACAACACAATTTTACCTGGTGCATTTCTTAGAATCTCATTACCCTAGGAAATATGCTAACGGGAAAGCCAAGCAAAACCAAAATAAGAAAAAAGGAAAAAGGAAGAGGCCGTGGCCGGTGTCTGGCAACTGTGGGCATTGGGCTCAAGTTGCGCATGATGGACCTTGATCCATCATATAGGTAGCGGCGAACGGCAGGTTCGTACCAGAGTCAAAACAAATTCTTCGCATCCCAATTGTGTTCTGTTCAGGTAAAGCTAAAAGACTGTCACCCCATTAGTCAATTCTCACAGGCTCCACGGATAGGCCTTATAGATACCTCCGCAAGCAATATATCAAAGGATGGGCAACGGAGTAGGCAAAAACATGGGGCGGGTCGGCTCATGGCCAACCCTTTGAAATGGGTTGGATCGGACTTTTTATATAATAAATGAGTTTCGTTGGATTGGCCCAAATTCACTTGCTTTTAGACGTTCTGAAAATGGAATTAACTTGTATAAAAATCTCTATACAATTATGATTATTACGTATAAATTGTTAGCAATGAATTGATTAAGAACATATTATGTAAATTGGTGTGACAGGTAATTTGTTAAGAATATCAGGTCATTAAATGGATTGTTAATGGATGGACTTGGCACAATCCATTAACATGTTCCAAACAGGCCAGTCTATTATTAAGCCAAACTCTATCGGTCGTATTTTAAATGTGCCGGCCACTCAGTCCAATGAGAAGTCAACCCGTTGCCTGCTTGCAACTATATCCTAGGCTTGCAAATAAAATTTATAACTTTTATTAGCTTAAAAACTCTAGTTAAGGTCTTCAGATTTGAAAGAGGAATACAGTCTCTCTTTAGAGGCACCATTCCAATTGATCGTCATTAGCATAAGGTTACACAATTGGGCCTCCTTATTCTATTAAGAACATAATACAGATGTGTAATTTTCTCTTGGCGTACTATTTAGCTTTGACCTTTCCGAGATGCATGATTGATGAAGTTTTGGTTGCGTCATGTCACCACATCTTTTCTATTTCCATGATCTCTTAAAGTAGATATTATCAGCATGATTGCAATGAGATTTTTGTGTGTTTAAAAAAAAAAAAGTAAAATATCCGCACACTGAAGCAAGCAAAAACCTAGGCTCTATACTCAAAAGGTGTGCATGGATTTGCCTATTAGGCTTAAAAGGCATATGCAGACTATCGGTGGCGCTTCATTAGTGGAGTGAGCATGGCATATACATAATCAATTGGTTCACCTTGTAAGCTGTATCATGATTATATGTTGCAAGTTGTGAATTGGCTCTCACCATCGAATATAGTAAAGGATGTCTATTGTGACAGCTAATAATCTTTTGTTTAAAAAGGATCGCTATACGACAATGACAAAACGGTCTTTAGAGGAGATCAAGCAACAGCTAGGTATTACATATACTTGAAGATAAATAGTTACATGAAGTAAACTCTACATTAAATGAATACCAATCTCTTACAAAGACAACATAAACAGATGAACACACTAAATCAAGTGTGAAATGTGGAACTAATTACAAGATCCCTTTCATTTGTACTACTTCCATGTGGCTATTCCTTTGGAAAAGGGCAAGCCATGACAAGCATCCACTTTTTTTTTTTTTTTTTTGGTGGGCGGGTGGGTGGGTGTTTTGGGAGGGGGGGTGGTGTGGAGCCGGGGAGGTAGCCCTACCTCATTAAGCACAAATTATATTATAGTCTCGGGTCTATAGTCTCAAAAAATGCTCAAATGAAGAAAACAAAATGCTCAATTTGATGCAATAGATTGCGCAAATATATAAAACAAAATGCCCAACCCCATAAAAAAGTAGAAAATAAAAAAGTCAGTAGGTTGCAGATTCGATCGATCCTATTACCTTGATAATGAAAGGTAGTGGCAAGCACACCAACCGCTGGGCAAGTAAGAGACACACATCTATATGCATTTCAGCCCAAAAAAAAAGAGTACCCTCGTCCATAGACCCAAGACTATAATATAATTTAGACCCATTAGGCCCTATGACAAGGATTGCCTAGTGGGCCTTATGGGTTGGGGTTGGGAAGGGGGAAAACGATTGGACTTAACTAATCAGATTTCGACCCAAGCCAAAAGAAAAATATGTGGCTTGCAAGTGGTGACTGGCGAGGAGGTTAAATGTGCTATGAATGCATGATATTGATACATAGGCTTTCATAATTAAAGACACTATAGAAAAAAAAAAAAAAAAAACCACTGTGAGAGACTGGAGAATTGATTTACAGAGAAGACCTTTTGTCTGTTTTCTCTTATTGTTTTTCACTCTCTTTCAGTAAACAACAAATCTCAAGGATACAAATAGTGCAAACTGCAAGCTGTTCGTTTGCCCCAAAAGAAACTCAACAGACCCTTGAAACTGTTGAGATAAATAATGCAACTAAAGACTACTAAGCACAAATAATTACAATTAATTACGCTGATAATTATCAGTTTCTAACACTCCCCCTCAAGTGGGCATATGAAGATTAATCAGGCCCAACTTGCTACGTAATTGAAGAAACTGTGAAGAACCGAGAGCCTTAGTGAACAGATCGGCAGGCTGTTGTCGTGAGGGAAGGTATGAAAGGACCAAATCACGTCTAACGAGACATTCCCGAACAAAATGACAGTCTATTTCAATATGTTTGGTACGCTCATGAAAAACCGGATTCTTAGCAATATGAATTGCCGCTTGACTATCACAGAATAGTTTCATAGCCTGAACAGGAAAGACTCCCAAACAAGTCAAAAGAGTTTTCAACCAAATCAACTCACTAGTGGCCATTGCCATAGAGCGATATTCAGCTTCAGCAGATGAACGAGACACCGTGGCTTGTTTCTTAGTTTTCCAAGAGACCGGGGACCCACCTAGAGTCACAGAATAACCGGTAAGTGATCGATGCGTAAGCGAGCACGCACCCCAGTCAGAATCACAAAAACCATACACTTGAAGGTCATTCTGAGCACATAGTAGAAAACCATATCCTGGACTGCCTTTGATGTAGCGAAGAACACGACATGCTGCTTGAAAATGTTCAACTCAAGGAGCTTGCATGAATTGAGATAGAACATGAACCGCATAACTCAAATGATAGTTAAATAAATAAGACGTCCAACCAAACGACGATATTGAGTTGGGTCTTTGAAGAGATCTCCAGAGGCAAGAGCTAACTTGTGATTTTCTTTGAGAGGAGTTGCAGCTGGCTTCCCGCCCAGAAGTCCACATTCGTCCACAATCTCCAAAGCATACTTTCGCTGATAGAGAAATAAGCCGTCAGATCCACGAGCGACTTCAATTCCAAGGAAATATTTTAATTGTCCGAGATCCTTAATACGGAAACACTTATTAAGGTACTCCTTGAATGATTGACATGTAGAGGCATCATTACTAGTTAAGATAATGTCATCAACGTACACAAGTAAACCCATGAAAATATCTCCTTTCTGGTAGGCGAACAGTGAATAGTCAGCATAAGACCGTACAAAACCATAGTTCTCAAGTTTGCTGGACAATTTTGCAAACCATTGTCGAGGCGCTTGACGTAACCTATAAAGAGATTTGCGTAATCGACATACACGATTAGGCTCGCGAGCATAATAACCGGGAGGCATCTTCATATAAACTTCTTCTTCTAGATCACCATGAAGAAAGGCGTTGTTGACATCCATCTGGTGAAGATCCCATCCCTTTGCAATAGCAACGGAAAGAAAAACACGAACACTTGTCATTTTTGCCACTGGAGCAAAAGTTTCGTGAAAATCAAAACCTTCCACTTGATGATCTCCTCGAATGACAAGTCGAGCCTTGTATCTTTCAATTGATCCATCTGACTTGTATTTGACCCAATAAACCCATTTATAACTAATAGCCTTCTTGTCGGCTGGAAGTTCTTCAATGGTCCAAGTGTGATTTTCTTCAAGGGCTTGAATTTCTTCCTCCATAGCCTTTTTCCACAAAGGATTTTGAACGGCCTCGTGAAAATGCCTGGGCTCAACAATTTTTGTAATAGCAGCTAGAAAATGCTGATGAGTAGATGAAAATTTATTGCATGCAACATAATTGACAATAGGATATGGAGTACCTGAGGATCCTTGCCAGGAGTGGGTAGGACGACAGGGGTCTATGAGACATGAACCATAACAAACATAGTCCGTCAAATGAGTTGGTGCCTTCCTAGCCCGATCGCTGCGTCTCAAAACCACTTCAGTCATTGGGTCAGAAGGCGTAGTAGTCCTCCCCCTGTCGTTCTATTCCATCACAGGCCCGAGAGTGCTTCCCCTGTCCACAAAGACGGGATCTGGACCAGACACAAACTGGGCCGGCCCGGAAGATGGAGGTCCATTTTCAAGATTATGAGTGTAGTTTTCCCTTGGACTAGCGTAGTCCTCACCTTTTTCCGGGCCATGTATATCATTATTCTCACGCTCCAAGTGAGTTGGATCCACAAAGACATCAAGTCCAGATACTCTTTTGGTCATATTCCTTGTGTTTGCCTCTGAGTTTTCTTCTACAGTTTTGGAAAAAGGAAATGTCTCTTCACAAAATTCAACATCTCTACTCATAAAAATTTCTTTAGTCTCCAAATCATATAATTTCCATCCCTTTTTGCCGTACGGATATCTCACAAAAACACAGTTTCGACTACGAGAGGTAAATTTGTCATTTAATCAATCGCTAGCTTTGGCATAGCAAAGACAACAAAAAATGCAAATATTATCATAGGAATGAGGTGATCCAAACAAACACTCATATGGAGTTTTACCTTCCAACACAGGAATAGGAGTACGATTTATCAGATATGCTGCAGTCAAAATACATTCTCCCCACAACTCAATTGGCATATTAGCATAAAACCGAAGAGCACGAGCAACATTCAAAATGTGTCTATGCTTGCGCTCCACTCTTGCATTTTGTTGCGGAGTTCCTACACAAGTAGTTTGATGCACAATTCCCTTTTCAGAATAAAATCGTTTCATAGGACGTGAAACAAACTCACTGTCATTATCACTTCGAATATACTTCACATTTTTACCAAAATGATTCTTTGCATATATCACAAAATTTTGTAAAAATGAGCTAGTTTCACTTTTTTCACGCATCAAATAAACCCATACTGCTCTACTTGCATCATCAATAATTGTTAAAAAATAGTGTGCTCCACAAGTTGAAGGAACATGATAAGCACCCCAAATATCATAGTGTATGAGTTCAAAGGATTCACTAGCTTTGCTATTACTTTCAGGAAATAAGCAACGAGTTTGTTTCGCACGGAAGCAAATATCACATAATTCGTCCACTTTATTGTCAAAAATATTACCCAAATCTAAATTTTTAGCAAGTAAAGAAACAACTTGTCTGGATGGATGATCGAGACGTCCATGCCATAAATCAAAAATCCTGACTACGTGAGCTTGCAAATGGGTATTCGAAAACTTCTTGTGTAGAAAGACCCCTCCTTTGACTCTACCCACTCCAATCAAGTTCCTCGAGATACGGTCCTGTATCACACAAAAATTGTCAGTAAAGGTTACAATGCAATTTAAATCTTTATTGAGTTGCCAAATCGATATTAAATTGCATTTCAATTTTGGCACAAAAAGAACTCCTTTCAAAACCATGTCTGGGCCAAGTTGAACATATCCAGCTCTGCTAGCTGTAGTTCTATTCCCATCTGGTAGGCCCACTTTGATGGGCTTGATGTGCTTTACATTTTTTAGCAAGTTTAAGTCCCTAGTCATATGACATGAGGCCCCAGTATCATATAACCAGTCAACTGTACCTGCCAGTTTTTCATTCCCATCTTTTTTGTCATCAATTAAATGAAGAATCTTCTGGATTTGCTCTTCTGTAAAACCGGGTATTTGGCTTGAAGATGGGTTACCAGTGTTTGCGACTCCAGCAACTCCGTTGGCCGTCACAGCACTGGCGATTTCACCTCGGCCACTTCCTCCGGCATACTTGCCACCATAACTTGACCGTCCTCTGCCTCGTCCCCTGCCACGAGTTCTCCATCCTGCTGGGTACCTGATTAACTCGAAGCAACGGGCCTCTTCGTGCTCGATTCTGCCACAATGCCGGCACGTCGGTCTTTCAATGGGTTTTCCGCCGACCTTCACTGCGAAAGCTGCCCTACGCTCACCTCTTTCTTCCGTTCCAATCATAAGGCTCCTATGAGTTTCTTCTTGAGAAACCATATTGAAGATTTTGTCAAGAGCCGGTAACGGTTCCTGGGCAAGAATTTGGCTCCGGATATTAGCGTAAATCTCATCATTCAATCCCAGAAGAAATTGGTGAGTTTTCTCTTCTTCAAACAACTTTGTTACTTGACCTCCAATGTCGCATTCGCATTTCTTACAAGTACATTGAGGGCGTCGGATGTGCCCTTCTAGTTCACTCCATAGACTCATTACCTTTGAGTAAAATTCAACAACCTTCATACCTCCTTGTTTACAATCTGCTAGGTTTGCCTTTAATTGATGAATTTTTGGAGCGCTCACCACAACATATCGCTTCTTCAGGTTGCTCCACATCAACTCAGCTGTATCAACATAGGCGATGCTGGATCTCAGGTTTGGCTCAATAACATTTAAAATCCAGGAGCAGATCATTGAATTGATCATTTCCCAGGTTTGCAATTCAGTATTATCTTCACCTTCTGCTGGTTGTGGTTTTTGAAGTGTGCCGTCGATGAATCCTAACTTATTTTTGGCTTTGAGAGCAGTCTTTACTGCTCTTTCCCAAAGATCATAATTTGTTCCATCAAAGATTACAGCTATGATCAAGCCCCCAGGTCCTTCGGAAGGATGTAAATAATAGGGTGAATGGCTTTCAACCACAAACTTCTTTCCAGACATTTCTTGGAATGGTTGAGAATTGGAAATATTGTTGAGTCAAGATAAGGATTTTTCTCTGATTCTGCCTAAATTTTGCTTTGATACCATATAAGAAAAAAAACACTGTGAGAGAATGGAGAATTGATTTACAGAGAAGACCTTTTGTCTGTTTTCTCTGATTGTTTTTCTCTCTCTTTCGGTAAACAACAAATCTCAAGGATACAAATAGTACAAACTGCAAGCTGTTCGTTTGCCCCAAAAGAAACTCAACAGACCCTTGAAACTGTTGAGATAAATAATGCAACTAAAGACTACTAAGCACAAATAATTACAATTAATTACAGCTGATAATTATCAGTTTCTAACACATTTGCACTCAAGGCAATTTAAATGTGTTCTCCATGTCATACTTTGGATAGGGAATATGCAGTTAAACTTGGCTTATATGTCGGCACTTTGAGTAAATATAGCAAATAACTTAGTAACTTACAGAGCCGAAGACGGAATGGGAAAAATGATTTGAGTATATTCCAGGGTTTGGCAAATCGCAACATATGCTATGCCGACTACTCAAGAAACTGACCAGTCTTATCCTTATGCTATGCCAAATGATTTGAGTATACTAGTATGGACCCGTGCTATGCACAGAGCAATTTAATTTTGAAAATCTTTTTAAAGGATAGTAATTTTTGGTTGGAGTTCAAATGTTAATATATAAAAGTAAGTCCTTGAATGTATATTTAAAATTTTATTACTTTACTGACATTGATTAATTATGATGGCACAACTATACTTTCATCCATTGATTCTAATTTAAATTTGTACATTTCTACACTCAAAGGTTTATAACATATTTTAATGCTCAAGAGAACGTGTAAGATAGAATACCTAAGTTAAATAATTTCCTAATAGAGATCGATCATCTGCAAAATGACATTGAGTTTTACTGGGAAGTATCCATATGTGACACCAAGATGATAATTAGTTAGAAATGTGGCATTTAGTTCGGAGATGTGGACAAATTTTCCAAAAAAAATTTATTAAAGAAAGGTCAATGTAAACTCAACATTAAGGAAAGAGACCTTGGTCACGAAAAAGAAGAAAAAAGATGGATTGTAGCACATAGTAGACAATATTCATTGTTCATGTAGTTTGTGTAAAAGAACTTGCCAAGTAATAACCCAAACATACAATGCACATTGTGGTTTGCAACGCAAGATATCTATTGAATTAATCTTGAGTAATTGTTAAACTTGAACTTGGATTTGATCTGGACTATATGTCAAGATGACTCAAGATTAAGGCAAACCACAAAGCAAAGAACATAAAGTTAACAATAAAAGTATAACCCGTCCCTATTTCTTCTTCTATCTCCTATTGCCATTTTTGAAGCTTTCTTTCAAGGGCATTCTAATTACTTTTAAATTTTCCATCATATTACAAATATCAATTAATTTTTACAAATATCTCTTTTAAGAACATTTAAAACATTTATAACATAATTTTATATTATACAGTAGCATTTTCCAACTAACAGTTGCCTAAGACACTACCAAAAATTTTGGGTTTACCTATATGACTAATAACAGTTGGAATGGCTTTGTGCATTTTATAGGCTTCAAGCAACAGAATATACCACCTCCTACCGCATAGCTTCGCCTCTGCAAACTTCATGCGTTCCTTCACACCCAAAAAAACTAACCCAATAAAACAAAAATATAGCTTCATATAAGGTGTAGCTTCATAGACACATACTTCTGTAAGAAAGAGTGATGTAATTCCCAGTTTTGAACACTACATAGGGATAGGATAGGAGGCCAGACAGGGCATGGGCTATTATATTGACAGGTAGAGCTAGCAGTAAAAAAGGGTCAAGAGTAACAGCAATGTCAGCAGTAGCAGTACAAACAAAGTGAAGACTCCTCAAAGATCCAGCACTTTCGACCACCCAATTGGCCCCCATTACCAAAGCTGAATCATGTAGAACCAAATGCACAGGGGCTAAACCCATTGAATCAACAACCTGCGCCAAAACCCTACCCAATTCCTGGGAACCCAGTTCCAATGGCTCAGAAACTTTTCGAGTCGAAATCCGATTCTTTCTAGCCTCATCAAAAGGAACATACCCATGTTCAACCAAATGATCAAAACCCCAAAAATACCCTTCTCCTTAATCTCATCATACACCTCTCAAAACGTCCCCAAAGCCCCAACCCCTAGCCTGTCTATCTCCTTCACCACTGTCTTATCTGAAAACCCAGAACCTGGCAAATCTACAACCACCGACAAACACACCCTTAGAAGCCAAATCATCAACCACTTTTCGAAATGTGAATGAACTACATCCCAATCCATGAACAATCAACATGTTTTCTGAACTTTTAGACCCTTTAGAGTATGTAAAAACTTCAATTGCAAGTTCATTGGGACTTATTTGAACCTTGATAACTCGACTGCTAGAGTAGTGGGTCGGGAGGGTGGTGGACAGGCTCAAAAACCAGGATTTGGGGTCTTGAGGGGAAAGACAGGACAGAGAAACGAAGAGAAGAGTGATGAGAGATGGTGAAGCAGAACCAGAAAGTAAACGGGTTCGAAGCTTGATTCTTTTGTGGGGTTGAAGATGGTTGATGTTGTGACTAGGGTTTTGCGGGTTCGGATTTGGATTCGGTTTTGGGTTTAGATTTCGGTTTGGGTTTGGATTTGGAAGGAGAGCCTGGTTGGTCAATCTGATCTTCTTCGTGTTCTGTTATGACTACCATTGGTGAAGAATCTGAGAACTTCTAAGCTTCAGTTCAGGCGTCATGGGAGTGAAGAAAGGAGAGGGAAAAAGCATGTTGCCACTCGCCAATGCCATGGGTTGTCAAGAAAGACCACATTTCTTCATTCAACCGGGGGGGGTTTCCGGATTGTGATAAGGGGAGGTAGTTGAGGAATTGAGGGGACAGAGAGAGGCAGCGAAGCGAGGGAGGTGGAGTATTTGATAGTTTTAAAAAAATTGTTATTATGGATAAACAGTTATATAGAATTTTAATTTTAATTTAGAAATATAAAAGTAATCTAACAAATAAGATTTAATTTGGATATTGAATCAACGATGAAGGATCTCTATTACTTGAGATTTTAATATTAGAGGAGAGAAGCTCTCCCAGCCCGTCACTCATTTTTGCATTTGTTATATAAAGATTCCAGGGCTTGACAAATCGCAACATATGCTATGCCAACTACTCGAGAAACTGAGCAGTCTTATCCTTATATAAAAGGTAATCTAGTTCGATGGATTACCCTCTGGGATTTGGGGTTGGGGGTAGAGATGTCATAGGCAACATTGATTAGAAAAACAAAAACCCAGTGTCAGATTCTGCAGACCTCATGCATAATTTTCTAATAACATTGAAGATGGGTTAAACTTGGAACATCAATAGCGGCCTATTTTCTGACTCATTTCTCTTTAAGCTGCAATTGTCACGGTGGAGCTGGCACTCAAAACAAATTCATGCCAAGAAATGAAAAACGTATTCGGAGGAAACAAACAAATAAACTAACTAACAAGCTTGTCACTTATTTCCCGCGAAAATATCCTCATACAAAGGTCCAAAATAAAGGATACATCACATCCTACGACAGCTTGAAAAAGTCAAGGCAAAACACAGAATCTGTGCACAACACATTGCTTGCCTAGGTCCTGTCACACATCCTACCCTTAGTTTTACAGGAGGCACTGCCCATAAGCCAGGCATACTGAGTGTCAAATCACCTACATAAACCCAACTTACATACTAATAATAACGAAGAGTCCAGTACTAGCAATAGCTTCCAACCCCACCTCTATTTACACAGCAAACAGTCTTTAAGACAATAGGGCTTTCTGAGCTTGCTCTCTAACAGAAAAACATGGAGCTTGACACATTGTCCTGCAGCCTGGGCAACTGGGGAACAGGAATGGAACCAGCTGAAGTCACACCGTCATGGCTAGAAGACGTCTCAGAAGCATCTTCAAACTTCAACCATTGTCCCACTTGAGTTGCGGCTAGATGGGCATAACAGACAGGGGCCACTGCACAAATCGAATTAGCAAGGAATTATTACCAGAAAAGAATTAATCACATTGTTTTACAGGTTTTATAGTGCAAAATACAACACAAAGAATTAAGGGCTTACCTACAGATATGGCAGTGGTGCTCCTTTGGTACCTGCTCAATGCCCAAATGTCAGTGTACAACTATAAGGTATCATAGGGAATGGGCCAAGCTCACAATTGGAATAAATAACAGCAGAAGCAGAGTAACTCACACATAGGAGAGGGAGTGAACAAGCTCCTGGAGATCATCAGGAGAGAAACCAACCTCATCCAGCAGGACATGGTAGTGGGTCGGCCTTGTGGTACCCTATATAGGACAGCATTCATCAGAAGAATTAAGAAAGGGTCCAAGACTTATCATAGCCTTGGTGAATTTGATTTGATCATTTGTTCTCTTTACATATTCAATGCACATGTGATTGTCGTGCAACTAAAGGGAACAGAGCAGGACTAAACTAACAGACTCCTTAAACATAAACTCCTGACATTTTCATTTCAAAAACTATACGAAAATGTGGGGCATAATTTAATTCAATTTGTATTTTTTTCATTCTTAAAATCCTGTATATGCCCCCTTCCTAAAATCCTGTGTATGCTCCCCCCCGTTCTCTCTAAGCGGCTCACAGTAAAATAGCGCAAGAAAACCTAGCCACAATTTCTAAGATAATATCCATCAAAAATTAAGAATCAAGACAACTGCATGCCATCAACTTTCAAAAGAATGAGTAATGCGAAGCATACAAAGCATATTTCAGTCTACGAGGGGGCAGGAAAAACGGAAACAGATTTTTCTGGATTATGGAAAAGAAGACGGGCCTTACAATCATTCCAGCATGTGCACAGAGGTAGAAGTCGTAGTTCTTGGGATGGCAGACCTTGTTGTCAATCACAGTACCTGTGCATCAGAAGAGGGATTTTAAGAATTGCTCAAAAAAGGAATTGGTAACGCTGTACTAATCCTGTTGAGGCATATATACCTGGGGGGACATTGTCAGGAGAACCGTTCTGGAAAAACTTGGTATGGTGATTCTTTTGAGCCACGATAACCACAAACTTTGGATTCCACTTCTCATCCAGGAACTTGCAAGCCTGCTAATAAGCATCATGAAGAAAATAAACCTTCAGAAAAGGCGGTTATGCAGACGATGATATGTAGAAAAGCCTTCAGAAAAGGATAAAACCTCGATAATTTGGTCAAGCTCAATGTTTAACACTTGATTGAACTGAGATTCACTCACTCCATCTCTGCAGTAACAAAGGGATTAAAATCAGAACATAATAATAGCTAATCGACATATGCACTCATTTATCACTGATAGGAACAACCCTTGAAAGACGAAGAATATGAAAAGCTTGCCAAATTCCCAGGGAAAATACACATACCTGAAAATAATTATATGTTCTGGCTTTCTTTTACCGGAACTAACATAGAAGTCTAGCAGAAGCTCCCTGAAACCGAACAACAAATTTTAGAACAATGAGTTTCACAAGCCAGCCTCACCATCAATTACATCACCGCACTAGTACCAAAAAAAAAAATGTATACCACCATTTCCTCAAATCCCACCTGATGATACCTTCATCTTCAGTGTCAGACACACGCTTGAATAAGTTGTCTATCATTTCTACTTTTGGAGACTGAGTCCTAACTGATGCTCTGTATCGAGAAATTAAAGGCCATTGTCTGGAGCTCACAACCTACAGATCAACAAATAACACCAGTAAGAACAGCAGAGGGCGAAATTAAGAAGAGACCGTTTGGAACTCCACACCACCCCCCCCCAAAAAAAAAACACGAACTTCTCCAGTTCTATTTCATGAGAAGTGTGCTTTGCGATTTGAAGGAAAGCAATAGTAGAAAATTACTGCTGCAATTGATGGCACATCTGAATGCCCTGGTGATCCATGAGAGACATCTATCCCCAGAATGATTGAGGGAACTTTAGAGACCAACGGTGTTGAAGGGTTTTGTTCAATAGCTAACAGTGAGTTCAAGCCACCCAGCTGCATAAAGACAACAGAAGAATGAAAAATCATCCAACCTCAAAGACTTAATGCCCTTCCAAGAACCATTTAAGAATCACCTTTGCATTTATCTTCAAGAGGCAGTTAGTGAGATATTGATCATTGACCCTTGTAGGAGCCATGCACTGCGTCACAATTCCAAAGTCCGCCAGATTCTTTTTCTTCCAGGGACCTAAATCATAGTAGCCATATTAGCATAGCAATTAGAGCAATAAGTACAAAGTTACAGACAGACAGACAATACCATAAAGGTCACAATTCTTCCTCTCCGGAAGCAGGCATAAAAGAAACTTAGGAGGCCCAGGAAGTTTGGACTGTACATCCTCGAACATCTTCTCCACTCTCACCAGGGGTGGTGCACGTCTATTTTGAGGATTCTCATCAAAGATATCAAAAGGTGGTTCGATGCCCTAAAGACCATAGAGAACATAATCACAGTTGAAAAAAGCACCTACTTTACCAACTAAATTAAACAGCAAAAGCACAGCCTTGCTTACAATGCCTTTCGCTTCAGCACACTTCATCAGATCCCGGACAAGATTCCTTGCATCACATCTAGCAGAAAAATTCACCACTGCCCAACGCTCTATCTTTGTAGGCTCCACAAGTTTCTAAACAAGCACAAAAAATTTGAGAGGACCAAACAAAAGAACATCTCTAAGTTTCCAAATGAAAGAAGAGAACCTTGTTATTGAAATTCCATCTCCCATTGCGAGGAAAGAAATCATCTCCATTTCCAACCTTCAACTGAAATGAAGTCACATAGATAAAATCAAAACTCTGGACTTCAGAATCATCAGGATAATAGCTTCACAAAAAATTATTGAAACTAGCGACACACCTTGGGAGCTGGAAGAACACGGGCATCAATTTGAGTGAAGGAGTTACTAATTGAGATGCCACAGGAACGAAGCATCGGCTCAGCATCATAATTACTGACCTTTAGTGCCTGCATTAGTCAAAGCAAAGACAAGTAAACCACACAATGTGTTTGTGTGTGTGGTTTTTTTTGTTGTTCGTTTTGGCCGCGGGGGGGGGGGGGGGGTACTGCTCAAAAAGGGGCAGTCTACTCTAAGACACCCACATGTGACAGCACACTCATCCTTTCTTGGGGCTTCTGTCTAGATTTCTCCACCAGTGATGATCGCTGAAGTGTGGATAAGGCTTTTGTGTACCGCTGAAGTGACACCAATGAACAAAGCTGCAGAAACAGAGCACGGAGAGAGACACACATTACATCAGCCATAAAAAACATTCATTAGCAATTCACCTGAAAAATTTAAGATTAACCACCTCCAGTGGGAAATAAGTTGGCCGCTTTGGCTTCCCAACATTGATACACGGTAGATCAGCTGAATATCGCAACTCTATATTGCGATGATTAACAAAGTAGTCATATACTGTAACTTCAACAGTCTCGGGTTCACCATCATCTCCTCTGCCTCGTTGCTTCAGTGAAAACCTACATTGCATGTGGAAAATAGATTAAATCTATTCAGATCATTCAAGCATTACAAAAATATTACTCAGCAAAAACAAAAAAAAAAAAAGCATTACAAGAACATTTCTCAAAAGAAAAACAAGGAATCATACGTCTGCTCTCTGCATGGTTTCTCACTAAGGCCAGTTATCTTGTATTCTTGATTAGAAGTGGTGGTCTTGATTCTCAAATTCTTTAAAACTCGCTTTGCCTGTAGATCAAATTGTTAAGGGATGTCAAGTTGTCAGCTACATAAAATTAAAGCAATTAAAAGCTGTGTACATTGAATGAAATGCCACTACCTTTGCCCAGTCAAGGGAGTAGGGATCTCGCACATTCTGATTGCTAATCAAGAAATCCACCACTGGCCCTGGCTGAATAATCATTGTAGTCGACACATCTGTAAAAGATAGGAACATAATAATCAGCCCAAAGAGTAGCTCAAACATCTCCTCTTAAAGAAGCAATTCAGTATTACACTAACCAATATTCAATGACAAGCCTGACTGTGTGCCTCGGAAACTTGAGTGAAATCCCCTGCAGCCAAGCACACCACCACCAACATCTACAAAGTTCTTTGGATCATTGTGGAAAAAGCTTTGGCGCACTAGCAAGCAGCCCCTGTAGAAAACAAATATATGTAAGAGGACTCAAAAAACTACTAGACTGTCAGCATCCACATTGAAACCCTTACTGTTTAGCTGCATGCTGTCGCAGGATTATATCTAGAACCCTAATAGCTTCTTGACTGTTTTCATTTTCTTCACCACGCATGACATTTGCTATAGCCTTCATTGGTATTTTGGCAGCAAAACTCAGTTCAACTTTGAATGTTTTAGACTGATATGGGCGTCTTAATCTCTTGCGGTCTGACTCATTGGGACTCCCATGCCCATCAGGGCTAGCATTGCCATTATTCCTGCATTCAAAATGCTCAGCTTACACAGAAAAATGGCATGAAGTTCATGCAAGGCGTAAAGATAAGGCGGATAGAAATTTCTGCAAACAATGACTAGTTTTCATCCCTTACCTAGCTGAAGTAACATCCTCTAAAACAACAGTAAATTCCAGCTTGTTGCGAGGAAGTGCCCCAACTGTGAACAAAGTCTTTTCACCATCGTAGGCAAAGTCCTTTCCAGCCAGCTCTGTGTCATATGTCTCATGCACCCTGTCAATCACTTTTCTCCCCACGCCCTTGGCATCAACAGGGCGTCCATCCTCATATGTAATATTAACCTGTGAGCCGACATAAGTGTCACAGATTAGCTAAAAATTATCCATCTGAGACATCAACATTATAGCAGACAAAAGGAGACAGAAACATACACTGTAGTGAAAAAAGTGGCCATCCACATTGGAAATGTTGACTTTGAAATGATTACTAAGGAGCTGAATCTTTTGCCCCCTGGTTCCCAGGCCACGCCTAGGGATAGGGACGCGTTTCTTCTTAGGTGGTTCTGGTTCTGCCTTCAGTGGAACAACATTCGGGGGAATTTCAGGCGGAGGTGGGGGAGGAGCCAAAGCATCCGTCAATCCATTTCCATCATGTGAATCCATATCTTGCAAGCCCAGAAAACATGTTAGCTAAGTGAATCAAAGATATCAAACACCTATCAGAGGAACTGGACTGATTATCAGACATGCATCAGTGTCTAGTGTGTATCACTCTATTCACAGGCATCTCTTTAAAACTGATTTTATTAGACATCAGAAGGAAGATACTCAAGTTTAAGTTCCCCATGACTAAACAATGCATGCAATGGGTTTCAGAAAAATACACACAGGCTGTAAGCATGGATTTAAAAAAATAAGTCTCTAACACTTCATCTTCTCTTCTTAACCACAGACCCCACAGTACATAGAAGTATGGAACATGAAAAGCAGTAAGCAGATACTCATATAGCATTCTGAAATGGGAAGAAATCTATAATATACCCATGCATCGTTCATTTTATGAAAATTTCAAGACCAAATGAAGATAGAAGAGACAGCAGATGGTAATCAGGCAATTGATGCATAATCAAACCAACTGGAAGCATAAATAACACTTCCATCTATACAAGAAATCAGATCATGCAATTCAAGCCTTAGATTATACCCAACACAACCAACACAAACATAGACTCCAAACAGAGGAAAGGTTAGGTCATTTGACATATGAGTAGATAACCAACACAGGACATAGGCAACGATGCTACTCAATCTAGGCGAGAAGTGAAACGCCCACTTTGGCCTGCACAAAGTATCCAACCACCACAGAAATCTCAACGAACTTAAAGAAAAATGAAAAAATAAAACAAATTCAGAACATGCAAGCTGTGAACATAGATGTTACAGATCCACAACACGGGATTGGACTAATAGAATTTTGTATATTTTGAGGAAGTAGTCAAAGCTAACCAGGAAAACAGGGGAAAAGCCCCTCAAAATATGAAAGTAAAACCAAAAAGAAACATCAATTAAAAAAAATTTAACCCGTAAACTCGTAACCAGGATCGAATTTTGAAAATAAAGAATCAAATTGCTGAGAACAGCCCAAATGGGTACCAAGAGTAGCTTTGGCAGAAACAAGAAAGTTACAAATTTCTGCCATGCAAAGTCAAATAAGCACCTACAGCCAAAGAACATTACCGAAGCAAAAGGCTGATTTCGCCCAGGTACCCGAAGGACTCTCTCGCTCTTCAAGTCCTATAACAATGCAAAACAAGCGTCAGCCAACAAGAAGGAACTTTTCCTTTTCTTTTTTCTTTCTTTCCTTCTCACAAAAGAAATTAAAAAGCCTACAAAAAAACTACAACCCTAAAACAGCCGCTTATTATTTTGAAGAAAATCAAGCAGCAGGAGAACAAAGTAAAGACCAAATTCAAATCCACCAAACCCAGAAAACCCACAACAGAAATGCAAAAACACAGGGCAGCATTGGGCAAAATTACAGCATATGCACTACCAGAACCCTTAAAAAAGTGAGAAAGCCCCAGGATCACACAACCCACAAAAAATAAACAATGCCTAGCAGAGAAAAAAGCAAAAATCACACTAACATTCCGCAAAATCGGCCATATAAACTCAAAATCGGCACAGAAAAGCACCAACATCGACACCATAAGAACTAAAAAACTAGGGTTTCAAACTTACAGAGAGGGAGAGAGGAGTGGCAGCAGAGGGAAATGGAAGAACCCTAGACCGAAACGCTGTCAACGCACACCAACAACTGAAAAGAGACTGAGAAAAGAGTGAGAGACTGACTTGAGCTCCCCAGTTAAATGCTATTTATCGTTGAGAGAGAGAGTAACAATGTGACGAATGGTTACCATAAATCCCGGTTACCGGTTCTCACAGAAGACAAACAACCTTCGAATTCCGAAGCTGCCCCTACAGTAACACATTTTCAACGGTGGAATAGGTCGTTGTTCTCTCCAATTTTTGCCCTTTTACCATCTTCCCCCGCGATTGGATGCCAGTCAGGCTACTTTGTGTACGGAAATAGGGTATAATGTAGGGGCATTAATGGAATTCCATACGAACGGGTGCCGAACGACAGTTACGTCAGTGACAGAGAGTGATGGGCTGGGAAGGGTTGGGAACGGTATACGAGGCTTCCAATTTGTAGATATGCCCCCTGTTTCTCCTTTTCTTTTGCCTTTTTTCTTTTCTTTCTTTTCCCCTCTCTTTTTCCTTTTTTTTTGGGGGGGATGTTCGGATGTGTGGGGGAAGAATGGTGGTTACCACCTTACCACTTACCACTTACCACGTATCACACTCACACATCAATGTCATCGGTGTCGCATGAACATATAACAATAACAACACCACCTCTCAGTGTGGATCCCACTTTCGCGGTGTCGCATGATCATAATGTAAGTTATTTTGGTACAAGGATTAGCAAATGTGATTATACTCTTAATTAGAAAAGGATTTTTCTCCTTTGTTGACAAAGCAAGTAAAATCACTAGTTATATTACTAGATATATTACGTCAATACATACCCATCAATACATTTACTTATAGTAAGTAGGGTAAGATGTCATGAATCACTTTAAAATATTCTAGAATATCCTAGAATGTCCTATATTTCTCTAGAGTATGTTTTAGATGGTTCTATACAATTCCATTCTTGTGTAGAATCTTAGACATTTATACAAAGGATTCTAGATGTACGATCTTGACTGTAGAACAAATAGATCTCTACCGTCCATTGAGGAGTTGAATGTGTATATATTACCCCAAGGGAAGCTCATTTGGACACCAAACATTCCTAATACAATACAAAACATTCTCCCAAACTTTCTATACTTTCTCTTTCTAAGCTCCCTTGAGCGTATGTGTACTTATTTAGTTTCTCAAGTCTAAGTTAGCATCACTTAAGGCTTAGTAGCAAACTAAGGAAGGGTCCCGAGCGAGTTTGCTAGCACTGCACGGATTTGAGTTTGTGTGAATTATTAACCAGTCACAATTGGTATCAAAGCATACTTCTGGTTTGGGAGATCATGGCTTCAAGTATGACCGATGTCAACCCCCACATGGTGGCAAGAAGGACAAGGAGAAGAACAACGAAGTGATGGGCCTTGTTGAAGAACAGCTTGTGGAGATCAATACCACCATGTCACCCCTAATGGATAGGGTGGATGACATGAAGAGACGCATCGAGGAACTCGAGTCCAAGGGGGACGTGGAAGAGCTTCGTAGGGAGATGCAAATGGCTATGACCTCCGTAGTAGCCACCATCAATAAGGAGATTCAAACCCTTCAAGCATCAGAGGCCGCCAACGATGGCGAACTCTAATCTTGCGAAGTTGAGGTTGAGGCGTATAATGCAAGGATCAAGACCCTTGAGGCTTAACTCAAGGTGTGCAGGGCCGCGGTGGCTAATGGTCGGTCCGTCCAAGTACCCACCGCTCCGAAGGGAATGCTCCTAGACCTCCCGCCTTCATTGGAGCTATGAATGTAAGAGAAATCGACAACTTTCTATAGGAACCTGAGGCATACTTCACGGCAATGGGCATCGAGGATGATACAAGAGGTAAGTAACGCTGCCCTCTCACTTAAAGACATTGCCCTTGTTCGTTGGCGTCATAGGTGTAATGACTTCCATAGAGGATTCGATCCCATCAACACATGAGTTGAGATCAAGAGGCAACTTAAGAAGCAATTCTATCCCCAAGATGCCGAGAATGAAGCAAGAGCTAAGCTAAGTCACCTCCAACACAAAGAGGGCCATGTCCGAGAATACATCAAGGAGTTCCAAGAGCTTCTCTTCTAAATTTCAAGCAGAGGGAAGCGAGATGCACTCTTTTGCTTCCTTGATGGCCTACGTGGATGGGGCAAGATAGAACTTAAGAGGCGTGCCGTGCAAGACCTCGCCTCCACAATCGCCGCCGTCGATACCCTAATCGAGTTCAAAAGGGAGTCCTCGAGGGGACCAAACAAAAAGACAAGTGGTAACGGCAAAGGTGGGGGAGACCGAGATAAGTCTCCCAGGCGCGACAAGCCATCCTCACCAAGAGACAAAGGGAAGGGAAAGAAGGATAATGCATCTAGGAAGTATTCATGATTTATTTAACAAACCTCACCGAGTCTTCGAGTGTCCAAAATGAGGCAAGCTTGCCACTCTTGGCCAAGACGATGAGAGGCAAGAGGAGGAAAGGAAGATAGCTTCCATGGAGCTACTGAACACGATCCAGTGAAGGTGGAGAGGCAACCCCGTGTACGCATGTACGTGGAGACCATCATTAATGGCAAGCCACTACAAGCAATGCTAGTCAGCGGAGCCGATACAGTCTACATGACCAAGGAGCTTACTGATAAGATTGGCCTCTCATACACTAAGGAGGGAGGCTTTGTGAAGAAAGTCAATGCACGGAGTCTCCCAATCGATGGTGTTGTGATACGGCCACAAGCGCATGATGGCATTGTACCAAATCAAGGTCGATCCCACAGAAACTAGGTTGATCTATTGGGTTGTATTCCCTTAAGATATGCTAAGTGAATCCAAATTTGAGAATGAAATTAAACTAAATAATTATCTAATCTAATGGATAAATAATAACTGGAATTAAGCAATGTAAGGAATCACCTGATCCACGTATCAATCAAGCACTTCTTCCTTCATTGGTTGTTTTAAAATCGATAATCGAAGTATCATAACCCTCTTTCAGAGTGAAGTGAAATACCTTAAATCTAATCAACTTACCATTTCTTAAGGGCTCTCGATTAGTTTAGGTTCATGAAGTATGCGATTATCAAGTCTGTGGTTTCTCAATCGGTAATTCTCTCTCGAGACATCACTCAATTAAGTCAAATCCTAGGATTGTAGTATTTGAGATTTCACCTTTCAGTCCTTCATCCAAATACCCACAACATGTAAGAAAGTGATCAAGTTTCTCACAAGATAATAAACTTCTAGAATTCCATAAAACGATCCAACAATTCCGAAAGTACCAAATGATATCAACACAAGATCAAGAAATTAACAAATGTTTACATAAATCCAAAATCAAGCAGCAAAGATAATTAAAATTACAAAACATAAATCTAAATTTAAAAAAGAGAAGAGAAGAGGAGAGAAAAAAAATGCGCAGCCAAAATCGTGCTTGAACCATCGTGCAAACTCAGGATAAAATTCTTGCAAAATCTTCACTTCAACTCTCTCTCTCTCTCTCTCTCTCTCTCTCTCTCTCTCTCTCTCTCTCTAATCTAATCTAATTCTAACTTGAAGAGAGGAAATGAAATAATGGGATGTTTGTGTGGAAATGAGGATGAGAGGTGCTCTTTTTATAGTAGAATACTTGGAAGCCAAAAAGTTATGCATAATAATGGAATTAAAACTACCAGGAAATCAAAAAGTTGCGAGAAAACAAAAAGTCTCGCGACACGGCCAACACCACGGACAGACCGTGGTCAGCTCAGACTCGATATTCTTCTGTTCTTTCTTCCTTCCACGGGCATATCAACTAAAGGGTGTTCATGGGGAGTCAAAATACACTCATTTATGGGTTAAACCTGAGGTAAAAAGGTCCAAAACCTACAAAATATAGAAAAGAACTATACCTAAGTATAAAATGGGAAAAAGAATATAAATTATAACATAAAGCACATAATTCTTCTAAAATACAACAAAATAACCCTGAAATGATATACACTTTAAGCACCTATCAAACTCCCCCATGCTTAAAACGTTGCTTGTCTTCAAGCAAACACTAGATAAAATCGACAAGGGGATACGCATCTAGGACTCAAAATATGAAACGTCTTTAAAGTAAGCAAGTAGTAGCATATCACAAGCAAGAATATTAATCAACGATAATCCCAAATAGTGCATAAAACTTTTCAAAATTAGGAGGAGGAGAAGGTTTTCAAAAAAGACCACAAGTTCGATATCAAACTTGATCACCCCCAAGAAATCACAAAGCATGTCATGCAAGCACATGAAATTGTAGAGCTAAATGGACCGATAGAACCTCGCTTTTGGAAAATGTGAAACACTCCCGCTCATATGTTTTAAATATCGCATAGGTTCACTCAAGACTCATTCCAAAGAAGCAATCTACCATAAATTTGTAAAGACTCTCAAATTCTCTACCACTAGAAATGCAATGTGCACAAGACAGTCAAGAGGACTTTATTTGGGTTGTAATGTGGGCTAGAAGGGTTAAGGAAAAGGAGTGGACAAACAAATTTGGGCAATGTAGAGCTACTTAGCCAAGTGACTAAGGAGCAATCAACAAAATACCAAGCAACTATGAATTTTACCAACACCCCAAACCTAATAACATAATGAACATATCCCAAATGAATCATATAGGAAATGAGTTGACAAAGAAAGAACTCAAGTTATATATGTATCTAATACCAATCACTTATTCATCATCTTTTTTTTTTTTTGGCTTTTTTTTGTTTTTTTTTTTTTTTTTTTTTTTTGTGCAACATGACTTTATCTTCCTTTTTTTTTTTTTCTGCAACACAACTTTTTTTTTCTCTTTTTTTATTTTGGTTTTTTTGGGGAAATGAAACAAAAATTGTAATTATTGAAATGCAGAGGATCACTAACTATCAACTCATAACCGAATAAATAAACTCAAAGCCCAAATAAGAGGGAACCAAAATAAATGCTCAATATTATTAATCCCTCAAAAAAGCAACATACCAAGGCCATCCTAAACTTAATTATCCCCAAAACCATTCACTATATAGATGAAGTGATACTCCACAGACTTGACTTAAAGGTAGGAATATATATTTGGCCAAGGGCTAATATGAAGGGATCACAACAAAAACGGATATAAGCTCAAAAGGGCTAACAAAGGGGAAAAGCATGTAACACAAGGGTAGGCTATTTGGCTATGTGGCTAAAATGACCAAAGAAAAAAATGCCTCTATCACATCATCAATTATGCACATGCTAATGTGGTTTTGAACAAGAGTCTAGATAAGTTCTAGAGATGTAACATGGAAGAGTCACACACATGAAAGAACATGAGATTAAATATAATGATTAGTCCAAATGAGGCTCAAAATCTCACGGGGTATCTACCAAAGTCTTATTAAGCTCATAAAATAACTCCATGTACAAACATTAGTGCTAATGACTCTAGGGAATAACATAGTTCTCAAT
The DNA here is from genome assembly GCA_029747015.1 of Carnegiea gigantea. NCBI lineage: Eukaryota > Viridiplantae > Streptophyta > Magnoliopsida > Caryophyllales > Cactaceae > Carnegiea > Carnegiea gigantea. The sequence continues at coordinate 43,212 of JAKOGI010001006.1, forward strand.
CAAGACAAGGGTCAAAAAATAGTATTTATAAAACCTTCAAAAATTTTAGCACCAAAAGGTTACACATCAAAAGATACTCAAACTCATGAAAGCAATCATGCCTAAAGAATTATCATTGGAGGTTATCTCAAACCAATCACACTATCCCTTCATGCAATCCTATATGCAAACCTAAAGTGCAACTAAATACAAAACACTAATGCAAACAAAAAGAAATCTAAAACTATATGCTCTAGCATGTATGCAAATTAAAAACCAAAACGGAAAACATAGAACTACCCTCCCCCCAATCCTTAAATAAAGCATTATTATTCAAGGAAAAGAAAGTAAGAGAAGGGGGAACAAAAGAAAACAATCTCACCAGGTTAGGTACGGAGTGTACCTAAGCTATGCAGCCTTGTAATAACCAGGGCACATGGAGCATCAGCCACTCCATCACGATGTCATGAGTCGACTCATTAAATCAGACGCTATCAGCACACGCAGGAGCTTATCAAACTCCTGGGGCCACAATTTTGAAAATACAAGGTAAGAGACAATAACCAAGATCATACCAAAGAGTATAAGTATCCTCTTAACCTTATTGAAGCCTATAGAAAAATCATAGAAAGGATTAAAGCATGTAGTCCACGTGATTTTCCTAGGCAAATCCTCTAGTGACATGTAATATGGATTAAGAGAGGCATTAAACCTACTAAAGCAACATAGAGATACAAAATTATTAGCATTCCCACCAAGCATATTGAACATGTTAACCTTATAGACCAAATCAACATTAGCATCACAAATCATAGGATTATCATTGGGCACATCTAAAGAATACTCGGGGGAAATAGAGGGTTGTGAATACATAGGAAAAATATGGGAATAATCAAGGGGATTAAGGAGAGTAATATTATCAAAACCAAGGTTAGGAGACTCATCATGCATAAACACATCACGTCGCCCCTCCAAAGGAGTCTTATCTAGATCATGCACCTCATCTAAAATATCTTCGGGCTTAAAACATGCATCAGAAATATCAAACCTAGCATCAAATCCAAAAGGCTCACCTATCTCGAGCTTCCGTACACTGAACTAAAGGAAAGGATGAATTAGGTACGGTCAGGACAATGTCAGTATTGTCCCAGGGTGATACAAAGTCAGGTTGAGCATAGCATGTAGAATAAGGACACGAATTAATATCATGGTCAGAAAAATTACAGAAATCACACCAAAAAAGAGCATAATAAGATCTAGCATAAAATGCACAAGGATCAGGCAATGAATATTTAGAAATACAACTAGCCTTTTCAAATTCAAATGAATCCCAAGCAATCTACTCAAGCAAATAACATGCCTCATCAACATTTTTGGCATGAAAACCCTAGAACTCTAAAAGCATACAGGTTTTGCTATTCACACCCTCATCAACCATGTCTAATATTTTCCATTTACTAATACAATAACCACATTAAGTAAGAAAAACATTTAAACGCTTAAAATACCTCCAAAATAGGTCATGCTCGTATTGGGGAATGGAAAATTGCCATAGTTTTTTTCCATTTTTTTTCTTAATTTTCAAAATTTTTTTTATAGATTTTTTTCCAAAGAAAAATAAAATGCTTAGTTAATCCTATCAGGGAAGACCCAATATTCGACGCTAGTCCTCGGCAACAGCGCCAAAAATTTGATATGGCTGCAAGTGCACGATGGCATTATAGCAAATCGAGGCCAATCCTACAGAGACTAGGTTGATCTATTGGGCTATATTCCCTCAAGATATGCTAAGTGAAGAATGAAACTAAACTTAACAACTATCTAATCTAATGGATGAATAATAATTGGAATTAAGTAAAATAAGCAATCACCTGATCCACGTATCAATCAAGCACTTCTTCCTTCGTTTGTTGTTTTAAAACTGATAATTGAAGTATCACAACCCTCTTTCAAGGTAAAGTGAAATACCTTAAATCTAATCAACTTCCATTTCTCAAGGGCTCTCGATTAGTTTAGGTTCATTAAGCATGCGATTTTCAAGTCTGTAGTTTCTCAATTAGTAATTCTCTCTTGAGACATCACTCAATCAAGTCAAATTCTATGATTCTAGTATTTGAGATTTCACCTTTCAGTCCTTCATCCAAATACCCACAACATGCAAGGAAGTCAAGTTTCTCACAAGACAATAAACTTCTAGAATTCGATAAAGCAATATAACAATTCCAAAAGCACCAAATGATATCAACACAAGATCAACAAACTAACAAATGTTTGCATAAATCCAAAATCAAACAATGAAGATAATCAAAATTATGAACCATAAATCTAAATTTAGAAAAGAGAAGAGAAGAGAAGAGAAGTGAAAAGAAATACTCAGTCAAGATCGCACTTGAACCGTCGTTCGAACTCGGGATGGAATCTTTGCAAAATCTTCACTTCAACTTTATTTCTCTCTCTCTCTCTCTCTCTCTCTCTAATCTAATCTAATTCTAATCTTAAAAGAAACTTGAAGAGAGGAAATGAAATGATGGGATGTCTATGTGGAAATGAGGGCGAGAGGCACCTTTTTATAGTAAAATTCTTGGAAGTCGAAAAGCCACGGATAATAATGGAATTGAAAACTACCAGGAAGTCGAAAAGTTGCGAGAAAACAAAAGGCCTTGTGGGAAATGAAGACACCACAGACCGTGGGTAACACCACGGACAGACCGTGGTAAGCTCTAGCTCGATATTCTTCTGTTCTTTCTTCCTTCTACAGGTATAGCAACTAAAGGGTGTCCGTGAGGAGTCAAAATACACTCATTTATGGGTCAAATCTGGCATAAAGGGGTCCAAAACCTACAAAACACAGAAAAAAACTATACCCGAGCGTAAAATAGAAAAAAGAGTATAAATTATAATATAAAGCACATAATTCTCCTAAATGCAGCAAAATAACCCTGAAATGATATATACTTTAAGCACTTATCATGTTGCTCGTGGAGCGCAAATCCAAATCAGCCAATGGAAAGGTAAGATCGATATCACCATTGTTCCTTTGGATGACAAGAAGTTTTATTTGGGCATCGACTTTTTTGACACGGTGAAGGCATTCTTGATGCCTTACACCAACACCATCTGCATTATGGAGACGAGGCAACCTTGTGTCATTCCTGTGCAGTGGGAGATTAATAAAGGTAAAATGCTCTCCGCTCTTCAATTCTCCAAGGGGATTAAGAAGAAGGAGCCTACTTTCCTTGTCGCTCTCAAGATAGATGAGGAGTCCAAGGAGATGCAAGCACCCAAGGCTGTCCACAAGGTGCTTGAAGAGTTCAAAAATGTCATGCCCGCCGAGTTACGTAAGAGGCTTCCCCTGCGAAGGGAAGTGGACCATGTCATTAAGTTGGAGTCAGGGGCTATACCACCCGCATTTACCCTTTACCGTATGACACATCTAGAGCTCGAAGAGCTAAGGAGGCAATTAGGGGAGGTATTTGATGCAGGTTACATTCGTTCTTCTAAGTCACCTTATAGTGCGACGGTCTTATTTCAAAAGAAACATGGTGGGTCACTTTGACTATGCATCGACTAACGAGCGTTTAATAAGATCACCATCAAAAATCGGTATCTCATTCCTCACATCGATGATCTTTTCGACCAACTTGGAGATGCAAAGTACTTTACCAAACTTGACTTGAGGAGTGGGTATTGTAACGCCCCAATCCTAAGGATGGATTAGACTAAGGATCCTCATGGAATTACTGGTTGTTAACAGCGAAAGTCGCTTATGAAGTGGGAGCGTTACTGCCGTTCCCCCAAAGGAACAAGGCTCTTGGGTCTACCTGTCGTCACGTACTTGCTAAGTCAAAACTGGACAAGTAGCTGTGGAAAAGGACCCGCCTACATTTACATATCGGTACACGGCACTACATGTTAATACATTCATGGTACAGCGTTATACGATAACATTATAAGGTCCAAAATGATATACAGCTAACGGGTCCTTGGGATGCCCAGCTTAAGAGATCACTGTGAGCTCGTCTAGCGATGCCGCTGCAAAAGAACTTCGGTATCTCCTTCACTTGGTACTACCATCAGGTTTCTCCGAGAATGAGCCTGTTACTGATTCTTTCCCTAAAAACAAAATATAAAACATTCGAATAATGAGCCGAAGCTCAGCACGTACACCTCCATGCAGTGAAATCAAAATAATACATAAAGAGTTGGGCGCCCGCATTTCAAATAATTTATTTTGCAAACAGGAGAGGGGAAAGAATGCGTAAATACGATGCTTGCTTATTATTATCTGGAAGTGAACCCCTTGGTCGATGTACATCTTGAAACGATCATACTTTGGTTGCTCACCCCCCAGGCCGATCGGGAAGCCTGAGTTGACGCCGCACGCGGGTATATTGATGGGCATAAGCCCCAATGCTTGGTCACTGGTCGGGGTCACTTGTTTATATGACAAAACACTGTAAAACTTGGTTCATCGAGTGAATCTTGTGTTACTTTGCTTTGCTGAGAAATACATGAATTTTCGAAGAGCACAGGCAGTGTACGTACCTGGTGTTTGGAAAGCTTTTCTCCAATTTGAGTGAAACTTATTTGTGGGCAGTCTGAAGCGACTGATGTGGCCTCACTTCTGCTTCAAGAGGACACATTCTTAGGCAGTGAGAAGTTCTGAAGTGTATTCCATTCTTTTGGTTTAACACGCATTTTCTTTTACGTTAAAGCCCATGTGCGATCTTTTTCATTTTCAATAGGTCGATTTGTTTTGTCAGTACTGGCGTCGTTATCCTTATTGTAGGGGTTTATACGTACTCGAGTCTTCACAGGACGTTAAATTATTGATCGTTTGCTTACCTTATATTTATATATGGGTGTAATATATATATATAATGTGTGTAACATATATATAGCGAGTGATATGCCTTCCGTTCATATTTTCCTCGTTCATTTGTTTTCGTTAATAGGGAACGTTGCCAACGACTCTCGTTTTATCAACTTTGGGCTTGAGTTCGTGAGCGTTAATAATTCATTTGGCACTAAACTAATCAAAACCACTCTTGGTTTCAATGGCTCAACTAAATACGTTCAATCCGGCGATTCGCATAGATTTAATAACCGTTCAATCAACTACAACCTTTTAACCTGTTAGATGACAATTTGCCCAACTCAACAACCAAACCCAAAATTACACAATAGCACTAAACAGCAAATCGGCCCAAAAATCATCTCATTCATCCAAAATTACACCATGAAACACTTAATCATTCCACAAGATTGATTCACACATTCAATCAACAATTAATATTCACATGAATGCACTCTCCCTCTCACTGCCAATTCGTCCGACCACATACAATTCCACTGTCCACAAGCCTTTCCAAATTTCATAACGAATCACATAGAATTGCTCATTATATCACGAAATCAGGAATTTCAATCTCAACCAACCCAAGAAAATCAATCAAAGTAAGGTTAGGGTTTCACCTTCTCACTTAACGTTGAGCTAGAACCGAGAGGAGAGTTGGTGGTGTCGATGACCGGGCAGTGGGCGGCACACGGCCGGCCAGCGAGCCCTCGGTGAGGGTCGGTGGCAGGCGAAACTAATGGACGACGATGGTTGAACCTGGCGCGACAATCCTCAAGGGGGCGACGCAGCTATGGCTCGAACGGTTGAACCGAGGTGGCTGGGAAGGCTAGGCGGCCACGACCGGTGCTCTGGCGGCGGCGGACGGCCAAGCGGGGCCGGTTTCCGGCGGACCCAAAACAGAGGAGGAGGAGAAGAAGACGTCGAGCAGCAGACAGGGGAGGAGAGAGAATGAGAATCGCGTTTGGGTTTTGCTTGCTTTTGATTTTATTTTCTTTTTTTTTTGGTTTCCTGATGTCGGTTCCTTTTTTTTTTTTCCTAATGTCGGTTCTTCTTTTTTTTTTTTTTGCCTGGTATTATGATTATTAATATTCTTGTTGTTCTTCCCATACAGATCAATGTTCGTTTGAAAGAGCATTAAGGAGTTTAATATTACCTTTTGCGAGACCACATCATCGTTTCAACCTGCATCGCACAAATACAAATGCACCACTGTAGTTATTATTTAAAAACAATTGGATCGAAATGCGGCGCCCAACTTGATTAAGATGTATTCGGGTTGGGCTGTTACAGCCTTCCCCCTTAACATAAGTTTCGTCCTCGAAACTTGCAATGTTAAGGCATGGTCACTATACCTCAAATAAGTATGGGTATTTGTTCCTCATATCTTCCTCAGTTTCCCATGTAACTTCAGTTGAATCATGGTTGGTCCACAACACCTTGACCAATGGAATACTCTTTTTCCGAAGTTGTTTGACTCTATAATCCAATATTTGCACCGGACGCTCTTCATACAGCAAGTTCTCTGCGACCTCTATGGGCTCTGTCAAAATGGTGTGATGTGGGTCTGGAATATACTTTCTGAGCTGTGAAATGTGGAAGACATTGTGTACGTGCTCAAGTTCTGAGGGTAGGTTTAGCTTGTACGCTACTGGGTTTAACTTCTCAATGATCTTATAGGGTCCGATGTATCTAGGGCTTAGCTTGCCCCTGATGTTGAATCTTCTTTCTCCTTTAACGGGGGATACCTTTAGGAATACTTCGTCTCCCACCTGAAATTCTAGTGGCCTTCTCCTTTTATCGGCATAACTCTTCTGTCTGCTTTGGGCCGCTTTCATATGTTCCTGAATTTTTCTTATTGTCTCAGTGGTTTCCTGAATAAGTTCAGGCCCTATGACTAGTGCTTCATCAAGCTCACTCCAACACAATGGAGTCCTACACTTCCTCCCATAGAGTGCTTCAAAAGGGGCCATCTTGATGGTGGAGTGATAACTATTATTATAAGAAAATTCCACCAATGGCAAATACTCCTCCCATTTTCCTTGAAAATCAAGTACGCATGCCCTTAACATGTCCTCCAAGACCTGATTCACTCGCTCTGTTTGCCCATCAGTCTCAGGATGATATGAACTACTAAAATTTAACTTCGTCTCAAAAGCTTTTTGCAAAGCTTGTCAAAACCGAGCTTGAAACCTCGAATCTCGATCCGACACTATATCTTTTGGTATGCCATGCAATCAGACTATTTCTTTTACATAGAGTTGTGCTAGTCTCTCGGTACCCCAAGTGTCGTGAATCGGTATGAAATGGGCCGACTTAGTGAGGCGATCTACAATGACCCAAATAGCATTCTTCTTGGATGCAGAAAGGGGTAAACCCATAATAAAATCTAGCGAGATCGACTCCCACTTCCAGGTAGGGATCTCCAAAGGTCTTAGTTCCCCTACCAGACGTTGATGTTCTGCCTTCACTCTTTGGCATGTCAGACATCTGCTCACGTACTCCGCAACTTCCCTCTTCATGTTGTCCCACCAGAAAAATTGCCTCAGATCCCTATACATTTTTGTGCCTCCTGGGTGCACTGAGTACTGCGTGTTATGGGCCTCGTCTAGAATTTTTCTTTTTATCTCCTTTATGTTAGGGGCACACAGCCTATTCTGGAACCTTAGTATCCCGTCTTCGTGCACTACGAAACCAGGAGATTTTCCCAGTGCCATATTCTCTCTGATCCTTTCTAGCTTCGCATCTTCCCTTTAATTTGCTTTAATTTCTTCTAGGAGGGAGGGTTGTACTGCCAATGTCATCAGCAGCCCATCCATGCACCCCGGCAAAACAAATTCGATGGCCATGGTATCAAGGTCCCTTGAAATTTTGGGCTGGGTGGTCACTATTGCATTCAAGCAATGTTGAGTCTTTCTGCTAAGTGCATCTGCTACTGCATTCGCCTTTTCTGGATGATATTGAATCTGCAGATCATAATCTTTCAAGAGTTCTAACCACCGCCGTTGTCTTAAATTAATCTCCTTTTGAGTAAAAATGTACTTTAAGCTTTGGTGGTCAGTGTACACCTTGCATGGTACCCCATAAAGGTAGTGCCTCCAAATTTTTAACGCGAAAACAACTGCCGCTAACTCCAAGTCATGAGTTGGGTAATTCTCTTTGTAAGGTTTGAGTTACCTAGAGGCATAGGCTATGACCTTGTCATCTTGCATTAGTACATAACCTAGCCTGTTTTTAGAGGCATCACTATAAATAATATACTCTTTTCCCTCTTTGGGCAAGGTAAGGACAGGTGCTGTGGTCAAACGTCTCTTTAGTTCCTGAAAGGCTTCCTTGCATTTGTCGGACCACTCAAACTTGGTGGTCTTCTTTAACAGGTTAGTCAAGGGAGTTGCGATTCGGGAGAAATCCTGCACAAATCTTCTGTAATATCCTGCCAAACCTAGGAAACTCCTGACTTCTGTTACATTTGTGGGCCTAGGCCATTCGGTGACCGCCATTACTTTCTGAGGATCAACTTTGATTCCTTCCTTGGAAACCACATGTCCCAAAAATATCACCTCGGTTAGCCAAAACTCACACTTTTTAAGCTTAGCATATAATTGATTTTCCCTCAGCGTTTGTAGAACTGTCCTCAAATGTTTTGCATGTTCTTCCCTATCCCTGGAGTATATTAAAATATCATCTATAAAGACCACCATAGATCTGTCCAGGAAGGGTCTGAAAACTCTATTCATAAGATTCATGAATGCAGCAGGGGCATTTGTAAGCCCAAAAGGCATCACAGTGAATTCGTAATGACCATATCTAGTCCTGAAAGCTGTTTTGGGAATATCTTCCAGCTTAATCCTAAGTTGATGGTATCCCGACCTCAAGTTAATTTTTGAAAACACTCCGGCTCCTTGCAATTGATCAAACAAATCGTCTATCCGAGGCAAAGGGTACTTATTTTTGATGGTTATCTTATTTAATTCTCGGTAATCAATACATAGTCTCAAGGTTCCATCCTTTTTCTTCACAAATAGCACATGGGCCCCCCAAGGCGACACACTTGGCCTAATGAACCCTTTTTGCAACAATTCTTCTAACTGAGTCTTTAATTCCTTCAGCTTAGTTGGGGCCATCCAGTACGGAGCCTTAGAAATAGGTTGCGCTCCCGGAACTAACTCAATCTCAAAATCAATCTCCCGTTGCGGTGGTAGTCCTGGTAGCTCTTCCGGAAAGACGTCCGGAAATTCTTTAACTACTGGGATATCCCCTATTTTTATCTCTTCCTCCTTAACTTCCATTGCGTAACACAAATATCCGACACATCCTTGCCGTAACGACTTTCTTACTTTCATAACTGAAATCACCGAAGGATCTTTTTCTAAATTTTTCCCCATGGAAACACACTTCTTGATTTCCCTGCCCCCTCACAGTAACCCTAAGATTTTTGCAATCTATGGTTGCCCCGTATGCAGATAACCAGTCCATCCCCAAGATTATATCAAACTCAGACATATCAAACTGAATTAAATCCGCAGGGAACTCATGGTCAACAATTATGATAGGAACATGCTTATAAAGGATGGGACATGCGATCACCTGCCCATTCGGCATACTAATCCTATAGCTCACTCGTCCTTCATGCGTTTTCAAAGTTAGTTGCAATGCAGCATGCGTAGATATAAATGAATGTGTCGCACCCGAATCAAATAGCACACAAAATGGAATTGAATTTAAAAAGAGGGTTCCAGTAACAACCGTACCAGAGATTGCAGCTTCCTTTTTGCTCATTATATAAGCTCGTCCTACTGTTGGGGACTTCAAGGGTTGGGATCCTTGATGAGGAGGCAGGGCAGGCTTGGCACCCTTTTTTTCCAAAGCCTTCTGTTTTATAGGGCAAGTGGCAACAAAATGGTCAGGGCTTCTGCACCACATGCATTTATTAGTCCCAACCCGACAATCGGCTGTAGTGTGGTTCGTTCTACCATACTTGGCGCAGGGTTTCATTGATGTTACTGGACGATTGCTAGCAGAGCTAGCAACAGGTTTCTTCTGGGCCACACTTTCGCTAGACGCACCACGATCATTCCATTTCCTTTTTTGATTCCCTGGACCCAGGGCCCTCAATTCACCTTTCACTCGTTCTACCTCAGCTGCTCTATCATACAGCTCCTGATAGGTTTGTATTGGCTGACCTGCCAAATGGTTTCGAATATAGAAAGCTAATCCTTCTTCAAACCGTCTCATTTTCAACCTTTCAGACGCTACGAAATCTGGTGCAAATCTCGCTAGTTCTGTAAATTTCCGAGCGTACTGCATCACCGTCATATTACCACTCATCTTCAACTCCAAAAATTCCTTCTCTTTTTGTCGTTGGATTGTGATTGGATAGAACTTGGCCCTAAGTTCCTCGAGAAACTTAGTCCACGTAAATTCGGGCCTTGCAGCTTGTCCTTCACGATGTTCCACCAGATGTCTGCTTCTCCGATTAAATAAAAAGTTCCTATATTTACCTTTTTCTCATCGGGCACCTTGACCACTGTAAATATCTTTTCCATCCCCCTAATCCAATCTTCTAGTTCTACAGGGTCTAAACTTCCATTATAGCTCTTAGGGTTACGCCGAGCTACCCTATCGGCCAACTTCTCTGATTTTGGAGGATGTTCTGGAAGCACCTGAGCCCCTGAGGGTACAGTAGGGATCCTTTTCATTAATTCAATCACTAAATTTTTCCAGTAGTTCGGATCCTCCACACTACTTGACGCTTCTAAGGCCACAGTTGGGTCCTCACTAAGGTGCTGTTGGGAATTCTCATTGACCTGGTTTCCCGAATTCTGAGATTGACCTCCTTGGTTATTCTGATTGTTATTTGCAGATTCTGCCATCCTGAGTCACATAGACAAAATTCAGTATTTGGATTCATCATCACAGTCGCGTAGAATAGTAAAGAGTCACAAGTCAAAGACACACATATGTTTATAGAACCCCGAACGTTACTTTCACTGCAAAGACACACATATATTGATAGATGTCAACAAAAGAATGTTACAATGGGTCGCGTCAACATTCCGCCGACCATCCGGGACTACCACTTAGTCCCCCCTACTGTACAAGTACCTGCTAAGTTAAGTTACTTTCCAGTTCAAAACCGTCCAAGTCCCCCCCCAAAAAGAACGGCTTGTCCTATCGCAGCTGGCAAGTTGGATTGCCTATATACATCACATGTACAACTAGTAAACAAAAAAACATCACACTACGCCAGCTGTACGACATAAATACCCAAAATTTCCCTATCCTAGGCCCCAAGTGGATTCATGCCTAATGCTCCAATAAAGGGTCATAATCAGGGTTCGAGGGGTCATCATTCTCCTCCGAATCTTCTTCCTCCTCATCAGAACTGACCACAATAATCTCAGGGGAGCTGGGCACGTCCACCACCACATGAACTCCAGCGGAAGCTCCTGAACCCTCATTCGAGACAGCCTGTGGGGGTGAAGCAGATGGATGGGGGACTGGAGGCTCTTGGGCTGCTGGAGGTGGGGGTGGAACGACTGGGGGGTGCAGCGGGAGTGCCGGAAATATGTAGGGTAAGATCTCATAGGAGATCTCCCTCAAGTCAAACTCTTCCCGAAGTAATAACTCCCTAGTAATCGCAATCCAGGGTCCGCATGAACCCTGGGTCCCCCGTGGTCATAAAGTCGTGATACCGTAATCGAAACTCGTGCCACGGAGCAGTGAGGGGCAACGACTCCAGAAGTCTTCGGGTGCGGGAGACCACATCATGGAATTCAGAAAAAGGATCTTGCGTGTGGGCCATCATGGTCGCATGCAGCTTAGTAATATGAACTGTCATTGGGGTATGTGGTGCCATCTGCATGGTGTACATATTTACAGGCGCTCCTGGGTGCTCCGTCTAGGCATAAAAACAACAGAGAGCAGAGAGGTGTAAGTACATGCTCATATAGCCAACCCCTAACAACAACAAAGCATAAGGTCATCAACATCAAATCCTTCGCCCCTAATCCCTAACTCTCGCGTGCCCTATGCTCACAGTGATTTACAAACCGGGCTTTGATACCATAACTGTAACGCCCCAATCCTAAGGATGGATTAGACTAAGGATTCTCATGGAATTACTGGTTGTTAACAGCGAAAGTCGCTCATGAAGTGGGAGCGTTACCGCCGTTCCTCCAAAGGAACAAGGCTCTTGGGTCTACCTGTCGCCACGTACTTGCTAAATCAAAACTGGACAAGTAGCTGTGGAAAAGGACCCGCCTACATTTACATATCGGTACACGGCACTACATGTTAATACATTCATGGTACAGCGTTATACGATAACATTATAAGGTCCAAAATGATATACAGCTAACGGGTCCTTGGGATGCCCAGCTTAAGAGATCACTGTGAGCTCGTCTAGTGATGCCCCTGCAAAAGAACTTCGGTATCTCCTTCACTTGGTACTACCATCAGGTTTCTCCGAGAATGAGCCTTTCACTGATTCTTTCCCTAAAAACAAAATATAAAACATTCGAATAATGAGCCGAAGCTCAGCACGTACACCCCCATGCAGTGAAATCAAAATAATACATAAAGAGTTGGTCGCCCGCATTTCAAATAATTTATTTTGCAAACAGGAGAGGGGAAAGAATGCGTAAATACGATGCTTGCTTATTATTATCTGGAAGTGAACCCCTTGGTCGATGTACATCTTGAAACGATCATACTTTGGGTGCTCACCCCCCAGGCCGATCGGGAAGCCTGAGTTGACGCCGTGCGCGGGTATATTGATGGGCATAAGCCCCAATGCTTGGTCACTGGTCGGGGTAACTTGTTTATATGACAAAACACTGTAAAACTTGGTTCATTGAGTGAATCTTGTGTTACTTTGCTTTGCTGAGAAATACGTGAATTTTCGAAGAGCGCAGGCAGTGTACGTACCTGGTGTTTGGAAAGCTTTTCTCCAATTTGAGTGAAACTTATTTGTAGGCAGTCTGAAGCGAACGATGTGGCCTCACTTCTGCTTCAAGAGGACATATTCTTAGTCAGTGAGAAGTTCTGAAGTGTATTCCATTCTTTTGGTTTAACACGCATTTTCTTTTACGTTAAAGCCCATGTGCGATCTTTTTCATTTTCAATGGGTCGATTTGTTTTGTCAGTATTGGCGTCGTTATCCTTATTGTAGGGGTTTATACGTACTCGAGTCTTCACAGGACGTTAAATTATTAATCGTTTGCTTACCTTATATTTATATATGGGTGTAATATATATATAATGTAACATATATATAGCGAGTGATATGCCTTCCGTTCACATTTTCCTCATTCATTTGTTTTCGTTAATAGGGAACATTGCCAACGACTCTCGTTTTATCAACTTTGGGCTTGAGTTCGTGAGCGTTAATAATTCATTTGGCACTAAACTAATCAAAACCACTCTTGGTTTCAATGGCTCAACTAAATACATTCAATCCGGCGATTCGCATAGATTCAATAACCGTTCAATCAACTACAACCTTTTAACCTGTTAGATGACAATTTGCCCAACTCAACAACTAAACCCAAAATTACACAATAGCACTAAACAACAAATCGCCCCAAAAATCATCTCATTCATCCAAAATTACACCATGAAACACTTAATCGTTCCACAAGATTGATTCACACATTCAATCAACAATTAATATTCATATGAATGCACTCTCCCTCTCACTGCCAATTCGTCCGACCACATACAATTCCACTATCCACAAGCCTTTCCAAATTTCATAACGAATCACATAGAATTGCTTATTACATCACGAAATCAGGAATTTCAATCTCAACCAACCCAAGAAAATCAATCAAAGTAAGGTTAGGGTTTCACCTTCTCACTTAACGTTGAGCTAGAACCAAGAGGAGAGTTGGTGGTGTCGATGACCGGGCAGTGGGCGGCACACGGCCGGCCGGCGAGCCCTCGGTGAAGGTCGGTGGCAGGCGAAACTAAAGGACGACGATGGTTGAACCTGGCGCGACAATCCTCAAGGGGGCGACGCAGCTATGGCTCGAACGGTTGAATCGAGGTGGCTAGGAAGACTAGGCGGCCACGACCGGCGCTCTGGCGGCGGCGGCGAACGGCCAAGCGGGGCCGGTTTCCAGCCGACCCAAAACAGAGGAGGAGGAGAAGAAGACGTCGAGCAGCATACAGGGGAGGAGAGAGAATGAGAATCGCGTTTGGATTTTGCTTGCTTTTGATTTTATTTTCTTTTTTTTTTTGGTTTCCTGATGTCGGTTCCTTTTTTTTTTTCCTGATGTCGGTTCTTCTTTTTTCTTTTTTTTTCCTGGTATTATGATTATTAATATTCTTGTTATTCTTCCCATACAGATCAATGTTTGTTTGAAAGAGCATTAAGGAGTTTAATATTACCTTTTGCGAGACCACATCGTCGTTTCAACCTGCATCGCACAAATACAAATGCACCACTGTAGTTATTATTTAAAAACAATTAGATCGAAATGCGGCGCCCAACTTGATTAAGATGTATTCGGGTTGGGCTGTTACAGGTATTAGCAAGTCCACATAGCCAAAGGAGATAAGCCAAAAATGACATGTGTGAGACGCTATGGATCATACGAGTTCCTTATCATTCCCTTTGGCCTCATGAATACGCCGACCACATTTTGCACTGTCATGAACAAGGTACTTGCTCCCTTGCTCAATCGCTTTATTGTTGTCTATCTTGATGACATTGTTACCTATAGCAAGACCATAGAGGAGCATGTGGGTTACTTACAAAAAGTGTTCTAAACCTTGAGGGACAATGGGCTTTATGTCAAGAAAAAGAAGTGCTCATTCGCACAAGAAGAGGTGCCTTTCTTAGGTCACATTATTTGATAAAGGCAAGCTATGCATAGACTTGGAAAAAGTTAAGGCTATCTTTGAATGGGAGCCACCCATTAAAGTCACTGAGTTGAGATTATTCATTGGCTTGGTGAATTACTATTGACGGTTTATTAGGGGCTATTTCGCTATTGCTGCCCCTTTCATTGACTTGTTGAAGAAAGGAAGAGGATGGCTATGGGGCCAAGAGTGCCAACACGCCTTTGAAGCTTTGAAGCAGGCAATTACTGAGGAGCCGATCTTAGCACTTCCTAACCTGAATAAGCTATTTGGGCTATACACCGATGCTTCTGACTTCAATGTTCGTGCAGTCTTAATGCAAGAAGATCATACCATTGCTTTTGAGAGTCAGAAGCTTAATGACACCTAGAAGTGGTATATCGTGCAAGAAAAGGAGATGACCGTGGTAGTTCATTGTCTTTGCACTTGAAGACATTATTTGCTAGGGAGCAAGTTCATGATTAAGAACGACAATGTGGCTACAAGCTACTTCCAAACTCAGAAGAAGCATATTCCCAAGCAAGCTTGGTGGCAAGACTTTCTAGTCGAGTTCGATTATATCATGGAGTTCAAGCCGGGTCGTGCCGACTTGGTGGTCGATGCTTTGAGTCGCAAGGGAGAACTTGCCGACATTAGCTGACCTTAAAGCAACCTTCGCAACTGCATTAGAGAGGGGCTCTAACACAAATCACTTGGCCTAACCATCATCAATCTTGTGAAGGAGGGTAAAACAAGGCAGTTTTGGATCGAAGCTGACTTGATCCTCACTATGGACAAGCGCATCTATGGTCCTTCATATAACAACCTCAGAAGGGAAGTCATAAAGGACAGTCATGATAGCAAGTGGGTGCCTAATCCGGGCATGCACAGCACGCTAGCTTTTGTAGGAGATTCCTATTATTGGCCTCACTTGAAGGATGATGTAGAGGCCTATGTGAAGGCTTGTCTTATGTGCCAACAAGACAAGATTGAGGAAGGAGCATAGACTGGACTATTGGAGCCTCTTCCCATTTCCAAAAGGCCGTGGGAGCGTGTTTGCATGGACTTCATTGCGGTGGGCTTACCCACAAGTGAGGGGTGCAATTGGGTCTTTATGGTGGTGGACTAATATTCCGAGTATGCGTCCTTCATTCCTGTACTCAAGGAGGGTTTTGCCGAGCAAGCTGCCCCTTTATTCTTTAAGCATGTAGTGAAGTATTGGGGCTTGCCTCGTTCCATTGTGAGTGACCAGGACACTCGCTCACGGGGCATTTTTGGATGGAGTTGTTCAAGCTAATGGGTTCTGAGCTCAACTTCTCCACTAGCTTCCATCCACAAAGTGATGGACAAACTGAGAGGATCAATGCTCTCTTGAAGCTATACTTGAGGTACTACGTGAGTGCCAACCAAAGAGATTGGGCCAAGTTGCTGGACATTGGTCAATTCTCCTATAACTTGCAAAGGAGCAAGTCCACGGTTGGAGTCCATTCGAGATCGTCACGGATTAGCAACCCTTGACACCGAGTTCTCTTGCCACAAGTCATAAGGGTCCAAGTCCACCCGCCTACAAGTTCTCAAAGGATTGGAATGATCAAGTAGGTGTAACTCATTCTTATTTGGAGAAAGCCTCCAAGAAGATGAAGAAGTGGGCTGACAGGAAGAGGTGACTGAGAGAGTTCCAGGTAGGAGACCTCGTGCTTGTCAAAATGTATAGCCATATGAGGTTAAGCAGTCGGCACTGGAGTCTCATTCGGTGACTCGAGGGGCCTTTCCCTATCCTTAAAAGGGGGGGCACAAGCATACAAGATGGAGTTGCCTCCCAAGATCAAGAATTATCCCGTCTTCCATGTAAGTCTACTCAAGCCTTATCATGAAGATCAGGTGGATCCGAGTTGAGGCATCACTACGGGCGCCAACGGGCACAAAAGTTCAAAATGACAAGAAAATGGAAGAAGTTCTTGTTGATTGAGTGGTGCGACACTCCAACCAACCATCGACACATGAACTCCTTATTAAGTGAAAGGGACTACCTGAAAGTGAGACTAGCTGGGAGCCCATCCAACACTTGTGGCAATTCAAGGAGCAAATACAAGCGTTTGAGGATAACAAGGCAATGAGGACATCACCGGATTAGGTGGGGAAGGATGTCACGAATCGCTCTAGAATATTCTAGAATACCCTAGAATGCCCTGGATTTCTCTAAATTTCTTTAGAGTATGTTCTACAGGGTCTCAGAGGGTGCCACACAATTTCATATTGGTGTAAAATCCTAGATATTTGTATAGAACATTCGGGATATACGATCTTAGCTGCAAGATCAAATAGATCTCCACCGTCTATTGAGGAGGCGGATATGCATATATACCCCCAATCGGAGCTCATTTGGGCACCAAGCATTCCAAGTTCAATATAAAACATTCTCCCAAACTCTATATACTTTCTCTTTCTAAGCTCTCTTGAGCGCGTGTGTGGTTATTTAACTTCTCAAGTCTAAGTTAGCATCACTTAAAGCTTACTAGCAAACTAAAGATGGGTCCGAGTGAGTTTGCTAGCACCGCACAAGTTTGAATTTGTGTGAACTATCAACCTGTGACAAAGAGCACACGATGAGTGTAGTGAACAATATGAGGAGTTTTGATGGTGAAGCATTAAATGTAATGCTCATAAGGTTTGAGGTTGCTCGGTGTAAAAATTAAATCTAATTACACTAAAAACAAACAATCGTGTGACATATTAAAAATCAATTAGTACATTAACGATACATGAGTTTGCAATGTATACAGACATAACAAATGGGTCATTCGGTTCAGGTATAGGTCGGGCTAAGTTTGGATCGGGTCATGCTTTGGGTTAGGTAATGTTTTGGGTCAGTTCAGTTTAGATCGGGTGAACTTCGGTTCAGTTCGATTTCAAGTCAACTGATTTTTGGTCCAATGCACTTGTTATGCATAAATAAGAAATTTTGTAAAAAATTTTTGGGCCGCTATGGTTCGGTTTAGATCAATTCAGGTTTCAAGTCCACTTTTGGGCGAGCATATTTCAGATGTTAGGTCAGATAAAGGTTCGGGTTTTGGGTCTCAAGTCCGTTTTGCCAAGTCTAAATGTATAGAATTAATTGACTGATGATATTATGATTTTGTGAAACGAATGGTAGTTTACAATGCTTCTGAAGTTTGACTGCCTATTGGAAGGACCGCAACGCAGTATAATGCGATTGGAATAAAAACGTTTAAATTCAAATGGAAGGTTGAATGTACTTAGAATTGAATAATTTAAACAAAATGAAAAGTATTCATACCCGCTCATTATCTAACTAACTATCTTCATTGATTGCATAAGTATGGAATAAATTAATTAGATGTGTTTAGGGTTGGGCAATGGACTGGGTTGGGTCATGGCCGACCTGTTAACCATGGGCCAGGTTGTGCCTTCTGTGTAAATAAACTGATCAAATCAGGCCAGGCCTTGGGTGGCCAGCTTTTGGCCCGTTTTAAAATGGAACAAATTTGTACAAAAAACAGTGTATAATAATTATTGTTATGTATAAAGTGTTGACAACAAGCTTAACTAATTGAAACATGTAAACTAGTGTGTCAAGTAGGTTAAAAAAAGGGGTCATTGAGCGAGCCGTTAATGGGACGACTCAGTCTGTCCCGTTAATACGCCTTAATGGGCCGGCCCACTACTGAATTGGCTATTATTGACCCGATCATTTATTGACCCTATTTTACATGGGTCAACTAGCTTGATCCAATTGATACCTGACTCGTTGTCCACCCCTGAATGTGATACAAATTTAAAAGTGATATAACATAGGTAGTTTAAAAAGTAAGTTGGACCAGAAAATCAATAACGAAAAGGAAAAGAGGGAGGGCAGGGAGTGAGCATACCTTTGTGTAAGTAAATGAGAAAGGTAAGTCTCCATTTAGGAAAAACGAATCCCAATTATTCATATACATGAGATTTTATAAAAGGAGCGGTCAAAACTATCTAATGAATCACAAAGAACACTACACTTGCTAGCTGTAGAAAATTCTAATAATATATTCTTTTTCACGATAAGATACAATTGTAAGTTAAAAAAAAATGTAAAGAGTTGTAAGAAGATGTAAGAAAACGTAAGGAGTTGTAAGAATTGTAAAAAAGATGTAAAAAGTTATAAGAAACTACAACAAGTTGTAAAAATACATGGAAGCAATTGTAGAATTATTAAAAAGTTGTATATATATTAATTTTCACGTTTATATATATAATTGTTACTCTTTAATGTATGATTTGTAAAATAAGTTATTTCATGAAAATAAACTTACGTGTAATATCTTAATGATATATATGAAGTTGATCATATACCTTCACTAAACAAATTATTTTTTAACATGTAGATACAAATAAATTTTGATTATCTACAATTATCGTTCTTGATGAACAAAAATAATAGTGAACTAACATAATATGAGAATGAGACATTAAACAAGCTAATTACATAAAAAAAATAAAAATAATTTTGACCACGAATTTATAGAACCAAACATGTTATAAACTTAAGTTTTTTTAACATTAGTTTCACCTAGACTTGTCAATTCGGGCGGGCGGATAAAATACTATGAGACCCGCATTTTTGTCATACTTGATTCATAAATATTATGCCTATCGACTTAGAGAATTTTATTTTGATATTTACCAACCTACAACTGTTTTATTACCCAAGTTATTAATCGATCCACTATTAGACCTCAAAATTATTTGTTTAAAGTTGTCACAATTTGAGAAACCTTCCAATAATATTAGTTAAAAATAAAAGAGGGGGTAGTGAGCATTTTTATAATTAATCCATCATCCTTTTTTTTGTCTCTTTCATTTTAGCCCCACGCATCACCCCTTCCCCCCTTTGTTTATTTTGCTCCTGGAAACAAAAAAAATAATCCCCCAAACCCTTTTGCTTCTGCCTAGCCCGAACACCAGAGAGAGAGAGAGAGAGAGAAGTAGAAAGAGAAAGAGAGCAAGCCAGAGAGAGCGGGACGGTGGAAGAAGAGGAAAGCGGCAAAAACCCAATCCCACCGCTGCCGCCGCGGCTACTATTGTGGCGCGGCTGCTACTGCCGAGAACCAGAATGGAGGGGGGGCGGCTGCTGGAATTTTGGTGTGGCTGAGGATGAAGGGTAGGAGGAGCCATTGAAGTCTAGAGAGGCAAGGAGAAGCAGAATTGTTAAAGAAATCAATTCAGAAAGGTTAATTGCAAACTGAAATTACCCAATCTTGAGGTGGGTAAACTCTTAAATCCCCCTATTTTATGGATTTTGAATTATGGTGACATGAGTTAGTTTACCCAATTGGTAGAATTAGATTATTGTCGTTTGATTCGATTGCATGTGTGGGTAAACTCTTAATTCCCCCTATTTTATAGATTTTGAATTGTGGTGATATGAGTTAGTTTACCCAGTTGGTAGAATAGCATTATTGTCATTTGATTCGATTGCTTGTGTGGGTAAACTCTTAATCCCCCCTATTTATGAATTTTGAATTATGGTGATATGAGTTAGTTTACCTAGTTGGTAGAATTGGATTATTGTCATTTGATTCGATTGCATGTGTGGGCAAACTCTTAATCCCCCCTTATTTTATGGATTTTGAATTACAGTTATGTGAGTTAGTTTACCCAGTTGGTAGAATTGGATTATTGTAGTTTGATTCGATTGCATGTGTGGGTGATTTGGATTTTCAATCTTTAATTTTGATTTATAAGAGATTACGCATAGTGTTTATGAATTAAGTTTAAGCAATTAAATCGTATGTGAAACTGAGTCTGTAGTAGCAATTCGTAAGCATATATGTGAACTGGATAATCCACGAATGTGATGTATGAATTCCTGAGCGATCAACACTGGTAGTTAGGCCTTAATATGGTTAAATGATTAGTCGTATGATTACTGATTTGGGACTCTCGCATGTTGAGTTGATGCGTAGCTTACTAATCGATCAATTTGGAGAATTGAGAAACGAGCAAAAATTAGGACATAAAGTTACTGTTAGTTTAGTTTTAGTATGCCTAAATTCTATTTTGAAGGTTGCAGGTGAATGTTATGCCCATAGGACGCTAACTGAGCGATTGACGTAATTGTGGAGCAAACTGAATTATGTTTAAAGGTTGTTGTTAGATCAGTTTGGACATGTTTATATTTTGTTTGTAATAATTACATAGAAATGCCACGCCTATGGATGTTGGTTTGTGAATTAAACGATGGAATTATTGTGACACTGAACTGAGTTTGGTAGTAGGATGGTTTTGAGGTAGAACTATTGAGCGATTTGAGGATCTTATGGTTGGTGTTGTATGAGGAGGAAGCCTGGGTTTGATATTAACTGTAATCGTGTGGATTGTGAGGTTTATGAATTACTAGTGTGGATTCTGCTGAAACTGATATCGCGAAGTGTTACGAATGTGCTAATTGTAAACCCCTTCCGTTTTGATGTTGTTAAGTAACGCTTCATGATTGACTTTTGAGCTTAGACATCTATAAACGGGGTGTTAAAATGTTCAGTTTGGTCCTTTTTCGAAAATGTGGCTTTTCACCAGGGCTTATAAGTGACAGTTCACAAAACTGATTTGACCAGAGGCCATAAATTTGGTTTACAATGCTAGACTTTCTTATGTTTATATCTCCTTATTAATGATTGCAATATTAAGGTTTCAACTTCGCCACTTACATATTCTTACTCAATAGAAATAAGCATGTTGTTGTTTCATCAGAAAATATGTTTACAAAACTACCAGGCCTTGGGTCAAAATTTGCTTAAATAGTTTAAAAATTGTGAGGTTTCTATATTTGACACGAAAACAAGAACCTTGCTCTGCACTCAAAATTGCTTCAGCTCATAAGGAAGAATTATCATTTTACTAAAACGTTTTGCGACTGTGAAAGTTTCTGGATTCTCTAAAGTTCCCACTATGAACTTTAATTGAAAATTAATGGTTTTATGAAGCTACTTGGACTGTGAAAGGTCTGACTCTTGTATGAGGAAATAATTGAACATTTGATAAGTCTAAAACTCCCTTAGGTGTTTAAATCTATTTATTTTCAATGCTTTTATCGTAGACATTTCTTTTGGCCAAGCTAGAGTGTATCTTTATAAACATTTATACACTTTCTTAAAACAAAAATTGGCGATAATTTATCATTAATGCCTTCCATATGTCACTAAAATTTGGGATTCAAGTCATTGAACCTCCTGATTATGAATGAGTATCCAATTTTCTGGTTTTGAAGAGTCATAAATTGTAAAGCTTGTTTAAGGTTAATTTCTTGAAGAAACGAGGGGCTTTCGTATGTTGGTTTGAACTATTCCTTTAACCTAAATAGTCCCCAAACCCCCCTCCTGGGCAACTTTCCTTGTTGTTTGTTTAAAAAAGCTTAGTGGTGTTGCTAAAAAAAATTATGTTTTCATATTATAAACTCAAAAAGCATATATTTGAATAAGTATAAGTATGTACGTGTGTAATTAATTATGTTCATGTTTATGTGTACGTGGAGGAGCTACTCTAGAAACTTCAAGCTCAAGTCTGAGACCCAGGGATGATGGCTTAGTATCCCGCCTGGCATAACATAAGTTACATTAAGGTAATTCAGGGATGGTGGTTTGATTCCCGCATGAAGTCTTTAAGTATATAAGTTATGCCTCAACATGGTATGATGTCTGTCCGGATAGGCGTATGTTACCGCTCGAGTTTGGCCGATTTGGGATGGCAGTAACTAGGTACCTATAAGAGTCTAGACTCCTCACTTATATGATTAAATTGTTAAGTACGTTTCTTTTAATAAATGATGCTTATTTTTAAAACCCCTTTTTCTACTATGTTTATGTGTTTATGTAAATATAGTATGGTAAGTTGATGTAATACGATTCCTTCTGAAGTTTAAGCTCTTGGTATGACTATTATTTCCCTTGAGGGTTTGGTTGGGAGATTAGGAATGGAACTTGATACCTAGAGGTATCAAGTTCCCATATCCTTTGTTTGGTTGGGTTTTCAAGGGTATGGGACTTGATACCTAAAGGTATCAAGTTCCCCCCATTAGGGTGGGATTTGATTCCTCCCAGTTTGGGAGGGGTTTCAAGTTCCATCCCAAAATATGAGTATTTTTAATTAAAAAAACAAAAATAGTTTTATTTTCAACCATGGCCATTCATCAACATTCAAAACCTAGCTTCATCATTTGACAAAGAGAGGAGACTAAGAAGTCCACCAGTCGCCGAACAGAAAGCAGTGCACCGGCTGCCGGAGACAAACATACCGCCGACAACCACTGCAATGGTCCTGAAGCCCAAATTTGATGTTACCACTTGTCGGAGTTGACTAAGGTGGAGGACAGCCGGTGGCCGCTGGACGATTAGAAAAAGGTGCTGAAGATGGAGAAGAACAATATAGAGTCGAAGAAGGTGCCCAGCAGATCTGAGAGATGACCAAGAGAAAGAGAAGGGTTGTAAGATATGAGGGACATGAAAGAAGGCGTGAAGATTTTGCGGTGGCTGGAGATGAAGAAGATGTCAAAGGGAGACGTCGACTATCACTGGAGAGCAAGAAGATGCCGGAGAGAGGAGCAGATGAATGACATCTGATGAGGATGAGAGAAGATAGAGGGGGAGGAAGGAGGAGAGAGAATACATTATTATTTAAAAGTAATTTATATTGATATAAAAAAGTAAAAAATATAAAATTTTGATTCCATTCCATAACAAACCAAACATATGATATCAAACAATCAAATCCCATTCCATTCCTTTCTTATTTCAAATTCCATTCTATTCCATTCCACCAATGGTGAACCAAATAGGCCCTAAATTATGGTTCGAATATGTCGTATTATGTGCAGCTCTTTAAACAAAATGAATTATGAAAGGCTTTCATAAATTATTATGTATTTTGAGTATTGTTTTGGAGAGAGGGTTTATACACTGAGCAATGGTTGCTCACTCCGATTATTTTTCCCCTTTTTTCAGATCGACAGATGTGTGACTGATACATAGAGTGCAGCAAAGATAGAATGTGGATTTTCTTGTTTCGTGTATGACGTGGTTATATAATATCATTTATGTTTATAAAGTTATGTAAATAGTTATCTTTTGCAAGGTTTGTGAAAATTAGAAAAGCTCGGTATACCGGCATTGATCTACAAGGGCCCAGTTTTATAATAATAGTATAAGCTCTATGTAAGTCTCTTAAGTTTTAAAAATTAGGCCGAACATATGGGTAGGTTAAGCGGTGCTCACCCTTTGAAAGGTATAACCCTAGTAAGCGATCCTGCCTTTTGTTTTTATAGGTTACGTTACACACAGGTTTAAGTAAGCTGCCTTAACAGTCTTCCTCAAGGGAGGACTGTGGCGTGTAACACGACCTAGATAGGTTGGGTTGTTACATTTAGTGGTATCAGAGCTATAGTGTTTTATATATAAAAAAAGGGGAGAAGTTTGACTCGCCAGTATATTCTTATATGCCAAGTGTTATATGTTATGTGCTACGTGCTAGTGTTCTGCGATGCATGTTATATATTAAGTGTTAAGTGCTTAATTATTGTAAGCTTATTAGGAGGGACTAAGGGAAATTCCTCTATAAGTAGTATATGTATATGGTGCACATAAGTAATCCAGAGTCTCATTACGGGTGCCTGAGTTAAGGTAGTATATGATATTTCGAAAGAGCGATAAAATCCTCCACCACCTCCACCGCCAAATAATGTAATAAAGATGCTGATTAAGTTTTTGAAACTTAAGCCACCTACGTTTGATAGAGCACCGGACCCAATTCAGTATGAGCACTAGAAGAGGAAAATTGAAGGATTGCTTGAAGTCATGGAGTGTCCTGTTAATTATCAGGTGAGGTTTGCAGCTCACTTATTTGCAAAAGATGCTAGTTTTTGGTGGGATATGGTTAACCCAAAAGAAGATGCACAAACACTAACTTGGGCACAGTTCAAGGGGTTATTAGATGAAAAATACTATCCTAAGGAGGTAAAATGGGCTAAAGAGCATGAATTATTGAACTTAATGTAAGGAAAAATGTCAGTTATTGAGTATATGTCTAAGTTTAATGAGTTGGGTAGGTTCGCTGCTCATTAAGTGGCGAATGAGGAAATGAAAATGGAGTGATTTGAGAGAGGCCTCAAATCTAAGTTAAAAATAAACATGGCTGCACTAACCTTTCCAAATCTCCAAACAATGTACCAAAAAGCCATCAAAGTGGAGCATGCTATAGATGAGTGTGAGGCATCTGAGTTAGCTACACAACAAAAAAGGAAGTGTGAGGTCCAGAGCTCACAAGGAGGGGTACGTGGGAATGGGAGGAAGCCTAACTCCAACCATCAATCTCAGAAGGACCGCACTCCATACGAGCCGAGGCCTCGATGTGAGACGTGTAACAAGCTCCATAATGGACCTTGTGCAAGGCTAACTGGGGCATACTTTGGATGTGGAGAAGTCGGATATTACCAGAACCAATGTCCTAAGAAGATACAGGAAGGTACCTATGCTAATCAAGGGTCTAAGCCAGCCAGTAGGTAAGGCGACGACAATCTCCAAGCAAGAAGGCCATAGAAGTGACTTCACCAACCTCACAACTCTGAGATGTCAGTGAAAGTTAGTAAGAGACCTTCCTTTTGAATACTTTCACTTACATAAGCATTTATGAGTTTATTTCTCGTCATGTGATCAAAGCGTATAAGTTTTGACGAAGAAACTTTTTATAAGTGTGGGAGAAATGTGAGACCCGCATTTTTGTCGTACTTGATTCATAAATATTATGCCTATCGACTTAGAGAATTTTATTTTGATATTTACCAACCTACAACTGCTTTATTACCCAAGTTATTAATCGATCCACTATTAGACCTCAAAATCATTTGTTTAAAGTTGTCATAACTTGAGAAGCCTTCCAATAATATTAGTTAAAAATAAAAGAGGGGGTAGTGAGCATTTCTATAATTAATCCATCATCCTTTTTTTTTTTTGTCTCTTTCATTTTAGCCCCACGCATCACCCCTTCCCCCCTTTGTTTATTTTGCTCCTGGAAACAAAAAAAAAAAAATCCCCCAAACCCTTTTGCTTCTGCCTAGCCTGAACACCAGAGACAGAGAGAGAGAGAGAGAGAGAGAGAGAGAAGTAGAAAGAGAAAGAGAGCAAGCCAGAGAGAGCGGGACGGTGGAAGAAGAGGAAAGCGGCAAAAACCCAATCCACCACCGTCGCCACGGCTGCTATGTGGCACGGCTGCTACTGCCGGGAACCAGAATGGAGGAGGGCTACTGGGATTTTGGTGTGGCTGAGGATGAAGGTCAGGAGGAGCCATTGAAGTCTAGAGAGGCAAGGAGAAGCAGAATTGTTAAAGAAATCAATCCAGAAAGGTTAATTGCAACCTGAAATTACCCAATCTTGAGGTGGGTAAACTCTTAATCCCCCTTATTTTATGGATTTTGAATTATGGTGATATGAGTTAGTTTACCTAGCTAGTAGAACTGGATTATTGTCGTTTGATTCGATTGCATGTGTGGGTAAACTCTTAATCCCCCCTATTTTATGGATTTTGAATTATGGCGATATGAGTTAGTTTACCCAGTTGGTAGAATTGGATTATTGTCATTTGATTCGATTGCATGTGTGGGTAAACTCTTAATCCCCTCTATTTTATGGATTTTGAATTATGGTGATATGAGTTAGTTTACCCAGTTGGCAGAATTGGATTATTGTCGTTTGATTTGATTGCTTGTGTGGGTAAACTCTTAATCCCCTCTATTTTATGGATTTTGAATTATGGTGATCTGAGTTAGTTTACCCAATTGGTAGAATTGGATTATTGTTGTTTGATTCGATTGCATGTGCGGGTAAACTCTTAATCCCCCCTTACTTTATGGATTTTGAATTATGGTGATATGAGTTAGTTTACCCAGTTGGTAGAATTGGATCATTGTAGTTTGATTCGATTGCATGTGTGGGTAATTTGGATTTTCAGTCTTTAATTTTGATTTATAAGAGATTACGTATAATGTTTATAAATTAAGTTTAAGCAATTAAATCGTATGTGAAACTGAGTATGTAGTAGCAATTCGTAAGCCTATATGTGAACCGGATAATCCACGACTGTGACGCATGAATTCCTGAGCGATCAGCGCTGGTAGTTATGCGTTAATATGGTTAAACGATTAGTCATATGATTACTGATTTGAGACTCTCGCATGTTGAGTTGATGCGTAGCTTACTAATCGATCAATTTGGAGAATTGAGAAACGAGCAAAAATTAGGTCATAAAGTTACTATTAGTTCAGTTTTAGTATGCCTAAATTCGGTTTTGAAGGTTGCAGGTGAATGTTATGCCCATAGGACGCTAACTGGGCGATTGAGGTAATTGTGGAGCAAACTGAATTATATTTAAAGGTTATTGCTAGATCAATTTGAACATGTTTATATTTTGTTTGTGGTAATTACATGGAAATGCCACGCCTGTGGATTTTGGTTTGTGAACTAAACGATAGAATTATTGTGATACTGAATCGAGTTTGGTAGTAGGATGGTTTTGAGGTGGAACTATTGAACGATTTGAGGATTTTGTAGTCGGTGTTGTGTGAGGAGGGAGCCTGGATTTAATATAAATTGCAATCGTGTGAATTGCGAGGTTTATGAATTACTAGTGTGGATTCTGCTGAAATTGATATTCCGAAGTGTTACGAATGTGCTATTTATGAAACCCTTCCATTTTGATGTTGTTAAGTAATGCTTCGTGATTGACTTTTGAACTTACACATCTATAAATGAGGTGTTAAAATTTCTAGTTTGGTCCTTTTTCGAAAATGGGGCTTTTCACCTGCGCTTATAAGTGATAGTTCACAAAACTAATTTGAACAGAGGCCATAAATTTGGTTTACAATGCTACACTTTCTTAGTTTTATATCTCCTTATTAATGGTTGTAATATTAAGGTTTCAACTTCGCCACTTACCTATTCTTACTCAATAGAAATAAGCATCATGTTGTTTCATCAGAAAATATGTTTATAAAACTACCAGGCCTTGGGTCAAAATTTGCTTGAATGGTTTAAAAATTGTGAGGTTTCTATATTTGACATGAAAACAAGAACCTTGCTCTGCACTCAAAATTGCTTTAGCTCATAAGGAAAAATTATCATTTTGCTAAAATGTTTTGCAACTGTGAAAGTTTATGGATTCTCTAGAGTTCCCACTATGAACTTTAATTGAAAATTAATGGTTTTATGAAGCTACTTGGACTGTGAAAGGTCTGCCTCTTGTATGAGGAAATTCCTGAACATTAGATAAGTCTAGAACTCCCTTAGGTGTTTAAATCTATTTATTTTCAATGGTTTTATCATAAACATCCCTATTTAGCCAAGCTAGAGTGTATTTCTGTAAACATTTATACACTTTCTTAAAACAAAGATTGGGGATAATTTATCATCAATGCCTTCCATATGTTACTAAAATTTGGGATTCAAGTCATTGAACCTCCTGATTATGAATGAGTATCCAATTTTCTACTTTTGAAGAGTCATAAATTGTAAAGCTTATTTAAGGTTAATTTCTAGAAGAAACGAGGGGCTTTCATATGTTGGTTTGAACTATTCCTTTAACCTAAAATAGTCTCCAAACCCGCCATCCTAGGCAACTTTCCTTGTTGTTTGTTTAAAAAGTTTAGTGGTGTTGCTAAAAAAATTATGTTTTCATATTATAAACTCACAAAGCATATATTTGAATAAGTATGTACGTGCGTAATTAATTATGTTCATGTTTATGTGTATGTGGAGGAGCTACTCTAGAAATTTTAAGCTCAAGTCTGAGACCCAGGGATGATGGCTTAGTATCCCGCCTGACATAACATAAGTTACGTTAAGGTGATTCAGGGATGGTAGTTTAATTCCAGCCTGAAGTCTTAGGTATATAAGTTATACCTCAACATGGTATGATGTCTGTCCAGATAGGCGTATATTGCTGCTCGAGTTTCGCTGGCTCGGGATGGCAGTAACAAAGTACCTCTAAGAGTTTAGACTCCTCACTTATGTGATTAAATTGTTAAGTACGTTTCTTTTAATAAACGATGCTTATTTTTAAAACCCCTTTTTCTAGTATGTTTATGTGTTTACGTAAATTTAGTATCATAAGTTGATGTAATATGATTCCTTCTAAAGTTTAAGCTCTTGGTATGACTATTGTTTCTCTTGAATTATGGTTCGAATATGTCGTATTATGTGAAGCTCTTTAAATAAAATGAATCATGAAAGGCTTTCATAAATTATTATGTATTTTGAGTATTGTTTTGGAGAGAGGGTTTATTCACTGAGCGGTGGTTGCTCACTCCGATTATTTTCTCCCCTTTTTCCAGATCGACAGATGTGTGACTGATACATAGAGTGCAGCAAAGATAGAATGTGAACTTGCTTGTTTCATGTATGACTTGGTTATGTAATATCATTTACGTTTGTAAAGTTATGCAAATAGTTATCTTTTGTAAGGTTTATGAAAATTAGAAAAGCTCTGTATACCGGCCTTGATCTGCAAGGGCCCAGTTTTGTAATAATAGTATAAGGTCTATGTAAGTCTCTTAAGTTTTAAAAATTAGGCCGAACATATGGGCAGGTTAAGCGGGGCTCACCCTTTAAAAGGTATAACCCCAGTAAGCGATCCTGCCTTTTGTTTTTATACATTACGTTACACACAGGTTTAAGTAAGTTGCTTTAACGGTCTTCCCCAGGGGAGGACTATGGCATGTAACATGACCCAGATAGGTTGGGGTGTTATAAATACGGGTCGAGTGTATTCGAGTTTGGTAAAATATGGGTCAGGTGTATTTCAGGTTTGGGTAAAATACGGGCGGATGTATTTCGGTTTTACAGGTTTCGGATCAACCCAACGGGTTTAGATCGCCTTTTCTGTGAGTTATTTTTCTTTTTTCAAAATCAAAAATTTTACATATTTATTAGTCAAAATTGTTAGTATTTAATGAAAAGATATAATAATTGTCATTTCTCAAGAGAATATTTAAAATATTCAAACTTTTTATTATAATATGTGAGCATCTTGTATGGGCAGGCAAAGAATCCAACCCCACTGAGTTTTACGTAGATAGACTCGTACATTAAAAGAAGATCAATAGCGGGTCGTCCATTTATCGGGTAACCCGTCTAGAGCATTTTTATGGGTCGTAGTAGTTTGATCGCTAATAACCTATTTACTAATTTAATATTATTATTAACTAACCTACTAATATCCAATAAGGTAAAACTTTATTAATGGGTCGACCCCAACATGAATGTGCTAGCCGTTTTCTTATCACTAGCATTGTAGTTCAAGACTAGCTAGAACGAAAGCAAAACAAAATCGAATAAAAGAAGTATAAGATATTATCTTACAATTATAACATCAAAATTTTAAATTATTACAAATTAACTAATTTAAAAAATAATTAGACATATTTGTTTAATTAAGTATATCATGGCATAACTTTTAAATTAACTTTTTTAAAAAGATTAGATAGTTATTTCATTCAATTTTATACCCATTTTAAACTTTTTTTTTTCCATTTAAAAGTTGTATGTGATATTATTTTTAGAGAATGGAGAATAAAAAATAAGGTTATTATTGTTTAATTTGTAAATAGATACAATAGTTATATAATGTCTTTTTAAACTATTCGATAAAAATGACTGACCATTATTGATAAGAGGAATAAATTAGAGAAAAGTAAAAAAACCAAGGATATAATGTTCGGGTCAAGCGGGTGGTTCGGGTTCGGGTAGGGTTTGACCTGCTAATTTATGGGTTTTTGGGATTTGGTTTATTTCGGGTTCGGGTAGAGAAAATCATGTTCAAAATCCAAAAATTTTTGAGCGGCTTTGGGTTGGGTTTTTAGGTCGGATCAATTTTTGCCAGGTCTAGTTTCACCTGTTTAAAAACAAATAAAAATAACTCCCTTTAATTAAAATGAACTTTTGAAGATAAAATAACAATTTTCTCAATAACATTGAAGAGAACCTTTAAATTAAAAACTATAAAATTTAACAAATTAAAATGAATAGTTTTAAGAAAACATTACTAAAAAATTATAAAAATAAATCCCTCAAAATATTAAGCTAACATTTGTGAAATATAAAAATTTTGAAAAGAAAGATATTTAAGTTTTTGGAATTTTATTTTTTGTTAGAAAAAGAGTAGATATGAAAAAATGTAAGCCAATTTGAACCTAGTGGATCAACTTAAAGATGAAATAATCGAAATACTTTTGTCACATACTGTTTGACTATTTTGATATATGATTCCTGTTGAGACTCAAACACAAATGAAACATTTGTATTATAATT
Source organism: Carnegiea gigantea (assembly GCA_029747015.1). Lineage (NCBI taxonomy): Eukaryota > Viridiplantae > Streptophyta > Magnoliopsida > Caryophyllales > Cactaceae > Carnegiea > Carnegiea gigantea. The sequence continues at coordinate 74,235 of JAKOGI010001006.1, forward strand.
TCAAATGCATGTTTACCTATCTTCCTGTACTTGCTGAACAACATAATTCAATTCAACGTATAGGTTTACTATGTTATATTTATTGAACAAATATTATATTTATTATAATAATTTTGAACTAGTTTGTTTATGCAAATACTATGTTGATTAAAATATACATAGATTTTTCATATTGATAGTGTATAAAAAAATTATGTTTATACAATATTATACATATTGAGCAACCATAAGAAAAAATGGCAACTAAAATATTATAAAACATTTATCATAAATTAAACATGTTATAAACAAGCACAAAAAATATACATTGGCCTATAATTGTTGTAAAGAAGATAAAAGAAGATGCAAGTAGATGTAAGAAGAGATAAAAAGTTGTAATAATTTGTTAAAACTGTAATGAGGTGCAAAAAGTTGTAAGAAATTGTACGAAGTTGTAGCCTTATAGCTCACTATTGAGAAAAAAGAACGTGGCCTAAATATACAACGTACCTATACGATTACATAACATGTAGTAATTTGGTGTCTGTAGTGATATACCTTAATCAAACCACAACTTTGGTTTTTTTTTTTTTTTTGGGACAATAAAATTAGTTGAAGAAACCCTTATGGCATGTTGGTATGAAGAAAACAAAGAACCAGAAAGTATCGACACATTTTGGAAAGATGTACTTCAACAGTCAATAATTTTTCAGAGAGCATTCTATTTGACTGCACTGATGTGTCACTGATCTTGTACCATGTATATATCGTTTCCCATGTAAGAAAAAAATTTTGCTCCACTTATGTGTTAAAGAAGACAAACAGCAAGCTCTAGCGCAAGAGGCCAATATGGTAAAACTGTGATTTGCCAATTAAGTGATTAAAAAACTACCAGTTGAATGACACAACCGAGGTGCATATGGTGAGATGCCAGCCTATTGCAAGACTTCAAATGTGACAACATTATGCATGGAAGTGCTATGGTGAGGAATAATGAGACCAACAACAAAATATCTTTATTTATTTCATATACATGGGATCTTAATGGGGCAACATAGATTTAGTTGCCCATGTAAGAAACAAGTTTTTCGAGATAAACAGAAAAAGTTATTGACTGTTTGACGTTGGACTCTATTAATGGTCATTACAAGTACAATTGCATGAAAAATGGTTTCTTTTGGGATAAAACAATCAATTAACAAAGAAAATGCCACCCACAACAATGATACATACGATGAACCTCCATCCCATAAACCAACATGCGTTGTTGCGTAAGGAACATAACGATGATTGCAATTTTTTGGTAACTAGGGCAATGTAATAAAATACCATGCAAGTTTTTAGCGTCGAAGTCAAGCTCACGGGCTGATAAGTCAATACGTTGATAGAATTGCATAAACGGTAAATTACATTCCAAGCTAATCTAGCCGTTGGCTAAAATCTTCTGTCATAGGTTTCAACTTAGATTTCAAAATTTGATATTTTTTATGCTGCCACACCACCTTCTTATACATATCCACATCATCACCAAACTAGACCCGGACCAAATTGAAGACCGGTCCCGACCAGACCAGACCGGTCTGGACCGAGCCAAATTGGTCCAGTCCTTGGTCCTTTTTATTTTCAGTTTCGGCCTTTAGTCCAGTTCGAGTCTAGATTGAGTGGACCAGCAGACTCGACCAGGATCAAATTAATTTTAGTGTTTTTCAAATTTCAAGTTTTTGTTTTGATATTTGCTGAAATTTGCTTGGGAACTTGCTGCCTACCTCCGTTCTTGCTGTCGCTTCTCGACTTCTCCCATGCTCCTCCTGCAAACTTCGCCTCTCTCTGACTCTTCTATACTCCCTCTCGCTGTCACGCTCGCTTCGACTTTCCTAGAGTCCCAGCGCAGCCTTCAGTTTCAGCCACTACTGCTAGCTGGCCGACATAGAGATGGGTTCCACTACGTCCATATGAATGAAGCTTTCATTGGTTTTGATTTTGAAAACTTCAATATCTTTCTCTCTTTCTTCCTCCATTGTTGTTTGATTGGTAGATTTTTTGGTTTTATAATGTTTTGATTGCTTACTGTGTTTGTGCATTCACGTGGTTATTGGAATGAGTAGATGGGGGTTAGAGCTTATCAACATCTTTTGCAATTGGCAGTTCGATGATATTTGTCTAGTTAAGAGGACCACACGATAATTTTTCTGAAGTCTTTTGGGGCTTCTATGATGACTCACTCTACTAGAAAGCCTAAGCCGATCAAGACATTAATGGCGTACAAGGATTCAGATGTTCCCAAACAAGTTATAAAGGTAATTCATGACTACCTAAAGACGACCTTATATACCAGAAGACTCCCTTGTCTCTCTCACACCCACACTTAACCACGTGGAGTGTTTTGCGCCTTTCTGATTTATTAAGCAACATCTGGTAGTATCAAGTTAGCTTTATATCTGTTTGTTGAAGTAATATGCCATATTGACAAAGAATAAACCCAAGAAAATTAGTTGTGTGGAAAAATAAGCCATATTGATGCCTTAATGCCTATTCTTTAGGGTTTTGTTTTTGGTTTTAGTTGTATGCTATTGTATCTAGAATTAAATTAGTTTAGAGTTGGCATAATGGAATGTAAAAAAATTTTATATTGATGTCTCTAACTTTGGAAGTTTAAGGTATGAATTAAATCACTTTCCTTTGTCAATTTCAGGGGTAAAGTAAATGTGTATTTTTAATAGAGTAGTCATCATGGAGTTCCATACAGTTTGTTCTAGAAATGTAGGTTTTGAATGTTTATTTTTTATAGTAGCATGATATAAATTTATTCTTATGGATATGTACATGTATATGCTAAGTATTACATAGCTTACTTATTCTTTTAGTCACTTGTGAATGCTTTGCTTTGCTAGATGTCGAGCTTCAAATCCAAAAAGAGAAGTAGTTCAAAAGTGGAAAAATCGGTTAACATGGATACTAATATTCCAAGTAATCACCAACTAAATGACCATATTAAAATTGAAGAAGAGGAAGAGGCAAATCAAGGAGCAACAAAAAGCAAGACCAAGCGAAAATAAGTGACCACAAAGTATACTTAAAGGGCAGAGTGCTGGCAACATTTTGAAGAGATTAAAGAGAATGGTAAAAGAGTGGTCGGTAAGTGCAACTATTGTGGTACTATATATAAGGCTGACCCTAGTAGAAATTGAACAAAGAACTTGAAAAATCATTTTTTCAAAGTGCCCTCAAAATTCGAATAATCCAAGCAAACAAATATAAACTCAGTTGTTTTTGAAAAAGATCAAAACAATAAGGGGGAAGCTAGATTGAAGTCATGTGTTTGGAATCCTTATGAGGCAAGGGAGTCTATATCCAAAATGATCATAATTGATGAGTTGCCTTTTAGATTTATTGAAAATGTGGGATTTGGGCAAATGATATATGTTTGTTGTCCTTCACTTAATATGCCTTTATGCATTACCATTACAAGAGACATTTCTCGCTTGTATGTGGATGAAAGGATGAAATTGAAATAATATCTTATACATTCATGTCATAAGGTGTGTGTGACAATAGACACACAGACTTCACTTCAAAGGATTAACTACATTTTTATAGCTACCCACTTTACTGATAATAATAGGAAATTACATAAGAAAATACTGAATTTTTGTGCAATTTCTAGTCATAAAGGTTATGATATTGCGCTTGTTCTTAGAAAATGTTTAGAGGATTGGAATTTAGCATATAAACTCTACACTATTACTATTGGTAATGCTGGAAGCAATAACATTTCTTGTATGCCCTTATTAGTGAGTTTAAGCGATATAGTCATTTCCTTTTCTCTGGTGAGGAATTCATACATGTTAAGTGTGTTGCTCACATACTTAATTTGGCTATATAAGATGGTTTGAAGGTTGTTGAGAAGTCAGTACAGCATGTTTGAGCTGTTGTGAAGTTTATTAGGCAATCTTCTAGTAGGTTGCAAAGATTTCAAGAATGTGTTGTTGCAGAAAAACTTGAGAGTAAGACTTCTTTGCCTGTTGATGTTCCCACTAGATGGAACTCCACTTATAAGATACTTAGCACTGCTTTAGTATATAAGCACGCATTCACAAAGTATAACAAAACCCTTATTATAATGAGGAGTTACCAAAAAATGATGAAGTAGATAGACCTCCTAACTCTAATGATTGGAAATAAATTAAACACTTGTTAGTTTTTTTGAAGGTTTTTTTATTATGTTACTTTGTGTTTGTTTGGTATTTCATATGTGACATCCAACCTACTTATCTTTGAGATTGTGGCTATTCGTACTATGCTAAAACATTTGGAGCAAGTTATTGAGACCATTGATGTTAATGACAAAGAAAGTGAGGAAATTGAGGAGATTGGATCTACAGTCACAAACCTTAGAGAAATCGCAAACAGAATGAGGATAAAATATGCTAGATACTATGGCACACAGAAAAAAATGAACCCTTTGGTGTTCTTCCTCTCATCTTTGATCTTACGTACAAGTTAGTGGGTATTGAGGTTTCTCTTTATGATTTGTTTGGTGAAGTATAAGGTATTGCTATGGTTTTGAAAGTGAAAGAGAAATAAGAAGCTTTGTTTCATTAGTATTGGCAACTATACAAGTTACTAACTCCTCATAGTGGGTAAAATAGTGGGGCGTAACCTGAAGTTGAAAATAGTAATGCATGCAGTGGAGCTGCCTCTTATGGACAAGAATTAAGAAAGAAGTTAAAGGGGCTAGGTGGAGGAAGAGGAAATATTAAGACAGAGTTGTTAAAGTACCTCAATGAAGGACTTGAAGAGGATATGTAGGGAATGATGTGTTAGGATGGTGGAAACTACATGGTCCTCGATATCCTGTGGTTGCATGTGTGGCTTGTGATGTATCGATGCTTGCTTCTACGGTTGCCTCAGGGTCGACATTCAGTGCAGGAGGATGTACTCTTGATTTATTTAGAACCTCTTTAACCCCAAAGGTAATTGATGTAATTAATATGTTTCTATGTTTTGTATTATAAGTTTATAACTTATTTATGTTTTGTTAACTTGTGAATTCATTGAATTTTATTAGATTTGATTGTAAAAAGATGGTCCAAGCTCTTATATGTGCACATGATTGACTTAGGCTAAGTACCAGATTAGATATGGATGACTACTTTGATGAATTACGAGACCTTGAAAAGGGTAATGTTCAATTTTTCATTTCTTTTTTAATTTTGATTATTTACATTATATGATTACATGTTCTAACTTTTAATGTTTGTTCTTTTTATTGTGGTTATTTTAGATCTTGGTAAATTAAGTCTTAAGGATAATGTGATTGATGTGCATGATAATTTAAGCATTTAATATTGAGGTAATTTTTGTTCTTTTCATTGTGTTTATTTTACATAATATTATTGTTATCATCATTATTTTCTTCGGTAAATTAATTACTACTTGAACAATTAGTTGAACATTTGAGAGAAGAGCAAATAGTTACAAGCAAATCCTTCTCCAACTTGAAGGCATTGGTTTCAAGTTTGGGAGTCGCATTGCTTTTAGGATTGGCTCGCTTTGGGAGAATAACATATTGTTGAACACTTAAAACTTTGGATATGCAATTAACTTTCAAGTTTGGTTTCTAGTTGGTTATGTATTAAACTTTTTACTTTGGGAGTTTCTTTAGATTTATGTTGTGGTTATGTAATTAATTTCTCATCTCAAATATTTGAATGATATATACAATGTAAAGACCAACAAAAAATGAGAGTCCCAACTTTCAATCATATAATGGCCCAATAAATGACCGCAACAAATAACAATAGCCCGAAAAATGGCCTAAACAAATAACAATAGCCTGCGAGCATTGCACTGGATCCTAGACTTGGTCCAAAATCGCTCCATTCTTGGTTCACTCTGGTCTCAGTCTGGATCAACTTTGGACCAGTCCGGTCCATGGCCTTGCAGTTCGTCCTTAATCAATTTTCAATCCAACTTGGTCTGGTCCTGGACCAATGAACAACCCTATGAATATGGTTACCTTACATAACAAATGAGAAAGCAGTCACAATTATGAATTGATCTATTCTAATAGTGAAGACAAGTACAAATCTTCTCATCATGTTCGCGCATAACGTATCTCTAGTATTTTGTCTTTTACAAGAGCACATGCGTCTCTATTTCTATAGAACCTTCAAGTATGAATGTGTCTAACTGTCCCATCCAAATAAATTTTTTGATGGATTTATTTCGTTAAATCACACTCTTACAAAACCCACATTTCAGTTTACACTTCACTCATAAAAACATGCATACTAAAACAAAATGAAGGCAATATTAACTCTTGATGTTCAAAGGCCTTTATTTATGGCATGTAATAAGCCAAAGACATTTATTAAGTATGTATGGATATGCCGTGCACCCTAGGCAAGATTCCACAAAAATTCACCAAAGGCCTGCAAGAGACATAGTTTACCCGGATATATGTCATGGTTAACCTGAGATAGGATATGAAGTCAACCCTATTTGACTAGATTTTAAAGAATCAACATGGTAGGGCAACCAGAAACCACTATAGTTAGACCATGGTGATCCCCATAGTCTGGTCGTGGTGGAGCCCTCCATCAGTGGTTTTATTGCTTTCTTCGCGGTGGTTCATTTTCTAAGCCACTCTAATGATTGACAACCTCTATCTCCACGATAAAAGCCAGCTTCTAGTGTTATTCTTCATCTTTCCATTCCACCATAATCCAACATCTAGTTAGGATTTAAACTTCATGAGAGAGAATTGAGAGCAAGTTAGAGCAAGTTGAAGGTGAAGATTTACAAGGATTTTGGAGCGGGTTTTCATATATTAAGGGTAGTGTGCATCAGTTGAGTGATTCCTCTCCCTTCTCTTTATTTTCTCTTTAGAGTTTTATGCTTTTTAGGTCACTAATGAATTTTATGTTACATTCTTGAATTGTTAATCTTGGAATTGAGCTGAATTCTTATGATTGAATCAATTATTGGTTTGATCTAAAAGTGCTTTGGATTTATTGGGTTCATTCCACTGAATCTTAGGCATTGAATTGCTAGTGCGAAACTTGATCAACTTCTTGCTTGTTTTATATATTTGGTGAAGGACTAAAAGAGGAAATTGTATATTGGAAAACTATGATCCGACTTATGTGTGCGGTTGAAAAAGACTCATCATTTAAGAAACCGCTAATATTTGATAGTCGTATTTTTGATGACCTAAGATTAATACAAAAACTCTTAAGAAATGGTAGTTAATTAGATTTAAGAATTTTATTTCACGTTGAAAAAGGGGTTTGATAATTTGATTACTAGTTTTGGAATTACCTATCTAAAAAAAAGGAGCTTGATTCATTTAGAGTTGGTAAATTGCTTGATTTGATTAAATTCTTTGGTTTAAGTAGCATAGTTCAATTTCATTCACAAATTTAGATTCGCTTAGTCTATCTTAACAGAATATAACCTAGTAATTTGGTCTAGCCTTTGTGAGATCAATGTTGATTGCTATAATGCCACCATGATCATACAGGCCTTTCAAGTTTTTACCATTGTTGTCAAGGACTAGTGTCAAATATTAGGCTTTTCTCGATAAGTTTGACTAAGCATTTTTTTCTTTGAAAAAAATAAAAAAGATTGAAAATAAAATAGTTGGAAAAAAAAAAGAACAATGGCAATTTTTCATTTCCCCCAATTCGAGCATGAATTATTTTGGAGGTGTATTGAACGATTAAATGCTTCTTATTGAAAACCGTTATTGTGTTGGTAAATGAGAAATTTTGGGTAGTGTTGATCAGGATGTGAATCATGAAATCTATGCTTTTTTAGATATTGAGGTTTTCTTGGTAAAAGCATTGATGAGGCATGGTGTACTTGTTTGAGTAGATTGCTTGGGATTCGTTTGAGCTTGAGAAGGCTAGTCGTATCTCTGGATATTCTTTCCTTAAATCTTTGTGCATTCTATGCTAGATCTTATTATGCCCCTTTTTAGTGTGTCATGTGTAATTTTTCTGACCATGCTATAAATTCGTGTTGTTAATTTGCATGCTATGGTCACACTGACTTTGCATAACTTGGGTACAATATTGATGTTGTTATAACCTTAACTGATTCATCATTCCCTTTAGGTCAATGCATAGGGCTCGAGGCGGCTGAGCCTTTTAGGATAGTTGCTAGGTTTACTATTATTGATACATGTTTTTGAGTCGGAGGATTCATTAGATGAGGTACATGACCTAATTGGGACTCCTTTGGAGAGATCTCATGATATGTTTGTTCATAACGAGTTTCCTAGCCTTGTTGTAATTCTGTTCTCCCCAATCTTATTGATCATTCCCATATTTCCCTATGTGTTTACGACCCTTTCATTCCCTCGAGTATTACATTTTCCATTGATGATTGTATGATTTATAATGTTACTGTAGACTTTGGCCATGAGGATGACATGTTTAGCATGATTGGTGGGAATGTTGACGATTATGTGTCCCTAGGTTACTTTAAAGGGTATGATCCCTATGTTGATTGAAATTGCATCTACCTAGTTGACAAGGATATAAAAATCATGTGGAACACTTTCTTTGATTTTTCTTTTGCTTTTCCTATGGCATTTGCTTTATTGAAGAGAGCCATAGCTTTCTTTGCTATGATTATCTTGATGCTATTTTATAGCCATGAATGTGAGCTCCATACACAAGCTATGCGTACTTGGACGACATCTAATTCAAAGAGTCAAGTGTTGAGTTCGAGATGCAGTGGCCGATATTCCATGTGCTTCAGTTATTAGGAGGCCTTAGCTTAGGTGCACATAGTGCTTAACCTGGTGAGATTGTTTTCTTTTGTTTCTCCCTTTCCTTCTCCTTGTTTATTTCTTTTGAATAATGCTTTGTCTAAGCATGAACTAGTGGTGGTTTAATGTTTCTTGTCTTAGTTTTTACTTCCAATACTAGTTAGAGCATATAGTTTTTGGGGTTTCTTTCATTTTCAATAGTGTGTTGCATTTAGTTGTAATTTAGGTTGGCGTATAGGATTGTATGGAGGGATGTGATGATTTGATTGAGATGCCTCCAATGATGCTTTTACTAGTACATTAGTTTTCATAAGCTTGGGTAGCTTTTGATGAGTGAACCCTTTAGTATGGAGTTTTTGAAGGTTTGTGAATATTTCTTGTATTGGACTCATTGGCATTAGTGTTGGTACATGTGCTTTATTTTATGAGCTAGGTGAGACTATGGTAGACATCCGATGAGATTTTGAACCTTATTTGGACTAGTTCATCATATTTAGTCTCATGTATTTTCATTTTTTGTGACTCTTCCAAGTTGCATCTCTAGAACTTACCTAGATTCTTATTGAAAAGCACATTAGCAAGTGCACAGTTGATGATGTAGTAGAGGCATTCTTTCTTTCTTTGATCATTTTAGCCACATAGCCAAATAGCCTACCTTAAGTTATATGTTAATCCCCTTCGCTAGCCCCTTTAAGCTATGCTCCTTTTCTTGTTGTGATCCCTTCTTATACAACCTTGTCCGTACACATATTCTTATTCTCAAGCCAGGTCTATGGAGCATATGTATGTAATGGGTAGTTTTTGAGGTGTTTAAGGTGGCTTTGGTATAGTGGTTTATTGAGGGGTTGATGGGGTGTTCAAGGTGGCTTCGGTATGGTGGTTTATTGAGGGGTTGAATGACATTAAACATTGAATATTTTTAATTTGTTCCCTCTTTTATTTGGATATATATGCAGTAGGTTATGAGTTAACAGTCCATGATCATATGCCTTTCAATAGTCGAAATTCTCATTTCATTTAAAAAAAAGGTAGAAAAATTCATAAAGAAAAGAAGGAGAAAAAAAAGAGGTAAAAGCAACAAAAAGAAAAAAAAGTGTAAATAAATGATTTGCATTGGATATGTATATAGCTTGGGTTCCTTCTTTGTCAATTTATTTCCTATTTAATTTGTGGGATATGTTCATTGTGTTTTTAAGGTTTAAAATGGTAGTGAACTTCATGGTTACGTGGTGCTTTGTTGGCTACTCCCTAGTCATTTGGCTAAATAACTACATGCACATTGTCTAAATTCGTTAGTCCATTCATTTCCCTGAACCTTTTAGCCCACATTGCAACCCCTGCAAAGTCCTCTTAATTGTCACGTGCGTATTGCATCTCAGTGGTGGAGAATTTGAGAGTCATAGTAAGCATGTTGTAGTTTGCATCTTTTGAGTGAGTCTTGAGTGAACCCATGTTATATTTTAAATACTTAAGCAGGAGTGATCCATATTTCATGATCGTGAAATTCTACTTGTTCGTTTAGTCCTGATCAATTCCATGTGCTTGCATGATGCACCTTGTGGTTCCTTTAGGGGTGATGAATTTTAGTATCGAGCTTGTGGTATTATACTTGTTCTAAAGCATCCACCTTCTCCTAATTTTAAAATGTCTTGTGCGCTATTTGGGGTCGCCATTGATTGAAATTCTTATTTGTGATGTGCCATGAGTTGCCTAATCTAAGATGGTTGTTGTGTTTTTGAATTCTAGATGCATCTTCCTTTCTTGGTTTTATCCAATGTTTTCTTGAGGGCAAGCAAAGGTTTAAGTATAGGATAGTGATGAATGTCACATTTGCATAGGTTTTCATTTGGATGTGATTTTAGAGGATTTGCATTGGCCAAATGATGATATATTGTAGAAATTGGGTAAGAGAACCAAAGCACGTCTAGAAAACTAATAAAGAACTATGGACATAGGTAAGAGTCTATAACAACTTGCCAAAAATCCGTAAAGGGCATGGCTTGCCTGGATATACATCATGGATAACACGGGATAACATACATAGTCGACCCAGGTTGACAAGATTTTTAAAGAATCAGTAGGGAAGAGCAACTAGAAACCACAACCACCAGGCTGTCGTGGTCGCCATGGTCTGGCTGTGGTGGGGCCCTCCTTCAATGGTTTCTTATTTTCATCATGGCTGTTTGTTTTCTAAGTGATTATAACACTTGACATTCGTCATTTCCACAATGAAGGTCTGCTTCCAGCCTCATTCTTCATCATTCCACTCCACCATAATCTAGCATCTAGTTAGGATTTAGACTTCATTAGAGAAAGTTGAGAGCATGTTGATGGTGAAGATTTGCATAGATTTTGGATCGGGTTTGCGTCTATCAATACAATCATGCATCTCCTGAGCGATTCCACTCCTTTCTCTTCTCTCTTCTCTTTATATTGTTATGCATTTTAGAGTGCTATAGAATTTTGCGGTATGTTTTTAAATTGTTAATCATGGAATTGAGTTGAATTCTCATGATTGAATAAATTTGGTTTTGATCTAAAAGTACTTTGGATTTGTTCTGTCCATTCTGTTGAATTTAGATATTGAGTTGCTTGTGGGAGACTTTATCAACTTCTTTATTGTTTTAGACATTTAGTGAAGAACTGAAAGGTGAAATTAGATGTTGGAAAACTAAGATTCGACTTAAGCGCGTGGGATCTTAAGGAAGACTCACCATTTAAGAAACCCTTAAAATTTGATAATCGCATTCTTAATGATCTTCGATTAATCAAAAACTCTTGAGAAACGATCGTCGATTAGGGTTTGATAATTCGATTATTGGTTTGTAATTACTCATCTAAAGGAGATGTACTTGATTAGCTCTTGAGTCGAAAAATTGCTTGATTTAATTGAATTGCTTGATTGTTTGCCTATTAGATTAGATAAGTTGCATTATTCAATTTCATTCACAAATTTGGATTTGTTTAGCCTATATTAAGGGAATAACCTGGTAGCTTTGCCTAGTCTCTGTGGGATTGCCATTGATTGTTATAACACCACCGCACGCTTATGGGCCTATCAGTTTCCTAAGTTACTAGCCCCTATAAAATGGTTTTTAAAATAAAAGGCTTTGCAATAATGTTTCAAACATTCCAAATTGTTTGCAGAAAGGTCAAGTAAGGGCTAACCTAGCCCATTTTGTGAATATTCAGCGAATGATGGCTATTTATACCTCATTTATGGTCCCACTTTACGGAAAACGTTAGTTGAGTTCAACCATATTCCACATTTAAAGAGTTTTCCAATAACATATCATAAGCTCAATTACAATAAGCAAGGGAGAAGATATGATCCAGATAGTGCGAAATGCACAGAAACTAATACCCTTTCACTCTTTGGCCTTATAACCAAGCTAGAGGTCAAATGGAGAAGTAATGGCCAAAACAAAATGACCTAGAAGACTGGCGGGACCAGTGGACTTAGGGTGAGTAGGAGACCATTTGGCCTGATTTTTCAGTAGTCAATTCCATGAGGCATATTCTCCTATTCCACTGAGCCCTTCTTGCACCTCAAGGTGTACGACGGCTGAATATTTGTTATTTTCACAAACCTTGGGGGTGCTCCACTCTTTTCTTCACACACACACACACACACACACACACATGTACGCACATACATTCACCACATCTTTTCTTGTCTCCCTTGTTAGAGAGATCGCCCTTCTCTAGCATTCTTCTTCTTCTTCTTCTTCTTCTTCTTCTTCTTCTTCTTCTTCTTCTTCTTCTTCTTTTTCTTCTTCTTGTCCTCCTCCTCTCCCCCCCCCCACACAAAAAAAGAACTAGAGAGAATGCTCTTCCTCCTATTAATCTTCTTTTGCCATGAATAAGGGTCCTTCCTCTAGTGGTTCTCTACCTGTCTCTAGTTATCCTAACAAAACTCTTCTGAGATGCATTTTCAAAAATACCCAAAAAAAAATTTTTTTCCCTCCTCTTTTTACAAAAATTCTTTTAGGACTAGCTTCTAACCACTCTTACACTTGATTTGGAGTCCAAATGAGCCCTGAATGTTAGAATTGCCAAACTGGACCAAGGTAAGTCCTCAGGTAAAATATTGTATTTTTGGGGTATTATACAATAATACTCCCAATTTTGAATTTGGATGCGCATCTATTATACAATTAGCGTATTTATTATTTTTGTATCAATGTTGAGTATGAATATGCTTTTATCGATGTAAAGCAAAAGCCACACATTAGTATGCAATTTTATATGTTGGAAATGCAATGATTTTTAAGTGCATACAATTGCATATGCTGGATATGTACTTACATCACTTACTAAAAATACTATCAAAATCGATCCTAGTATACAAACAATAAATAGACTCATAGTCTGATACATGAACATCTAAGTTCAAAGTGAGAAATATTAATATTGAATATCCCCAAACTATGATATATTATCATCTAAAATTCCTTTACTTTATTTTGCTTTCTCATCATTAATTTTGACTATCAAGCTTTTGTTTTTTATACATATGCTATTGTGAAATAATGTAATTAATCAAAGTGTTCTCAAAATTTATTACTTTCTTTTATCGTATTCTCAGCATATAAATTGAGTTGATCTAAGAGATCACCGTAAAGTTTATGTCGTTGATGCTTAATCACTATGGACGATCAATTAGTATGAAATCAACAATTGCATGGAATTGTTAGAGTTTCCTATTGACTTTTGTTTTGTTAACCCAAATAGAGGCCATTATTGAATATGCAATGTTGGTTGGATTTATGTTCCTATCACCAATTGTACCTTTATGCTCAAACCTAACCCTTGGCTGATTAGCCTTGTCAAGTCAATCCCCATCTGGGATAGTAACGATTGTTTTCTAAAAATCTCATTTTTGAAAAGATTTTTATATTTCCTAAGAACACATTAGCTGTTCTAGTCCTTTTTCTTAAGGTTCAAACTTTCCTAAATCAAACTTGAAAGAGCAATCAATTCACTAGACAGCGGGATCGGGGGCCCCAACCAAGATGTTGTTCAATATGCTTTATCATGTTTATTAAGCTAAAGAAACTAAGAGATATCATGGATTATATCCTTTACTTACATGCTTTGACATTTATACCTTACTGTATCTCATTTAGTGCGGGTCAAACCTTCTTGGAATATGTATATATGTCTACATATGTTGAGTATATTAAGTCCTTAAGTCTTACATGAACTATGTGCTCTAAAGTGCTTTAAATGCATATATGAGTTTGAGGCACATTTAATTGTATAAGTCTAGTTGCTTGTGTCTCACCCATATGCTTAAATAAATATAAGTGACCAGCATATCAAGTTTTAAGTCACTACGTACTTAGGTTTTCAAAGATGCATTGCAATATTGGAAACGTCTTCGACCAAGGGAACTTGACGAGCTTGTGAAAGGACCACCTAAATAAGGGTCATCAAAAGTTGATAACTCAAAATATGCTTTGAATGAATCTTATGACACAACTATCAATTTAATCAAAGTTGAAAATTGCATAATACTGTGCAATTATTAATTATAAGAAAAGTGTGCATTTTACAGGTTGGCAAAGTATAGCACAAATTCATAGTTAAATTTATTCTTATGATATCCCCTATTTGGATATCCTATTTGCCTTTAAAAACTTGTGATTTGCCTAATATTTTATTTGGTTTATGTGAATTAATCTCAATTTAATTAACTAATTATCTTGCAAATTTTTTATGTGTTTAATGTTTGAAGCCAATGAGTATTTTAGCAATAACATAAAATGCAAGATGTACTTTTACGAAAGCAAAGAAAACAAATCTAAGTGTTCTCCACTCTGAGTAAGAGTCAAAACCAATTGCCTTGGAGAAGCAAGCTAGAGGTCAATTGCCTTAAATAGAAGTTGCCAACATTACTAGCTTGGCAAAAGAGCTAGTGGCTTCAGCAAATGGAGAAATAAACGGATCCTACATTTAATGATGGCTGAAGGATTGCTTCTGGGCACAACAAGAAGCCAAAGCCTATGGTTGCTATTCCCTAGACAAAAAGCTCTATGAGATAGCAGTCGAGGATGTTGAACTAGCATATAGCCACTAGAGAAAAGATTCAACAGAATATTCGATTTATCCCACAGCTAGTTTTTTGTCATCATCAATCTAATTGCTTTGAGATATCTATAAATAAAGAGTTGTTCAACCTAAAATTGTGATATTTTGTACACTTTTATAATCTAAAATTTACTCAAAATAATTTAGTAAATTAGAATCTTAATAATGTTTTTGTTCATTTTCTAGGAATTGGAAATAAATGTTGGAATAACGCATGGATTGATTAATAGGCAGTGAATCACTCGACGGTTATGAAAGATTGAAGAATGCACAGGGGTGAGATGGGGGATACACATGGAAGAAAAACGCATGTTCATGGGGGAGGGTAGTAGTTCTTTTCATTTTCTTCTTCCTGTTGTTTTTTTTTTTTTTTTCCAGATTCAGTGATTTTGATTTTTAGTTTGTGTAATTGAATTCTGAGTTGATAATATTAGGTGAAGATTTCATATTTAGATTTGATTATCACGCAACAATTAATTCAAGTTTCATATTGGTTTCTTCCTATTTTGATTTTGAGGCTCAATCTTGCGTTTTGACTTATTCGAATATGCAAGAATTTCAGGCTTGTAGTTTGCTTCTTCTTGCGCTACTTGGTTATGAGGTTTGATTGATACATTCCTTGAGATTCAATTATGAGTTCGAATCTATTTTGTTTGAGATCTAACCATTGCTTGCAACGGTATGAAATGAGGTTTTTTCTCTATACATTTCTCTCGTTCGTATTCTATTTAGTTTCGTAGTTTTTCCTAATTGTGATAGTTTCTGTTTTATTCATTTATTCATTTGGTTATTAACTCAGATTAAGCCAAGAGTCAAAGATGATGTTCATTTAATATACTTGGTGGCTTAATTACATCATTGTCCATGTGGACCGACCCTCAAGTTCTGCGATATGCTCGCAGTTTAAACTAATTGTTATTGTAAATGACAAGAAGTTTTTTGGCACCGTTGCCGGCGGTAGAATTTGTGAAATTAGGTTGCAAGTTGAATTGAGTCGTTGTTTAATTGATTGAGTTGTTTTTGTTTCATTTCATACTTTTTGATTTTCAATTTTGTTTGGGTCTTTGTTCACTTTTCATTGTTTTAGTTGATTTTTGACTAGAGATTATTTTTTGATTTTTATTTTGGTCAATTTTTCTTTGCTTTTTGTGACTAATTTTCTGCTAGAAAACAAAAACAGAGTTAACAGTTTTAGTGCTATGAATAGTGGAGGACAGAATTGAAATTGACCCCCCAAAAAAAAAATCTATGTTGGTTTTTTTTTTTCAGAGTTTTTGATTCTATTTTGACTTTTCTAGGATAATCTAGTGTTGATTTTGTTGTTATGATATTTTCAATAGATTCTTAGGGATTTTAGAGTCTAGCTTAATTTTTGTGGAATTTTTAGGCATTTCTGGAATTTTAAGCAATTTTCAAAAATAAATTTCTGCGCTGATTTCTTTGCACTATTCTGGGACAAAAAAAAATTTGATTAACATAAATCCTTGTTCTATGCGATTATGCTGAATTATCTGTGTCTAGTGTTCTGAATTTGGAGTTTGATTTTCTATTTGATTTTTAGTTTTTCTTTTGTTTTAGGTTTTGACATTTTCTATTTTTTATGTGTTTAACGAAAAATAAGAAAAAGAAAAGATGCTCTTGTTTTGCATTTGTACTTATTTTCTATTTGTTTTTTGTCAGGTCACTTCTTGTTGTTTTAATCTTTTTAGTCTTCCTTTTTTTTTGGTAATATAGTTTTATTTTTGTTAGTTTATTACATTTTGTTAACTTAATTATTTAGGTGCTTGGTTTTTGTTTTAGTTATTAGTTCATAGCTTGTTGTGTTGGAGTCATTGATTTTTCCCCCTTAAACAGAACATTAAAAAGATTGGAAAAAAATTGAAAATTCTAACAAATTGGAGATTTCTGAAAATTGAAAACGAGTTTCAAGAATGCTAACTTTTAATTTTCTACAATTTGAGCCTAAACATTTCTGGAGTCATCTCTCGAGACTTAATGATTATCGTGCTTACTTGAATCAATGCTTTGAAAAATGGGAAATTTATGAGGTTATTATTGTGGGTCTAAATGCTGAATTTTGTGGTTATGTTGAGTCTATGTGTCCTGGAGGTTTACTAGGATTGATTTAAGATGCTCTACTCATGGCGAGTATGCTTTTCCTACTAATCCTTATCATCATGATCACTTTAGAAACTCATATGACCCATCTTACTCTTATGAGCATTTTGTTTTGTGTGATTATTGTGAGTCTTCTGATCATGATGTTCATAATTGTCCTTATCATGATTATCTTGAAGCTATATGTGCGAGTCTTGGTAAGATGATAAATGAAATGTTTGATAAAATAATAGGGACTATGAAAGAGAGAATTGTTATATATTGCTACTGTGTTCATTATAGTAGGAAGGAATATAATGTATATGAGTATAACTCTAACTTAGGATCTTCTAAACCTGAAGTTAGTCTTCATAATGATTTTGAGGCCTCTTATCTTGTTAGGCGTAATTTGCATGACGATATGCCTTTGCCTAACCTAGAACAAGAGAATAACACTCCTATGTTTATATCACGTGACCTTGCCCCTGAACCTAGCTCACATAAGGACTTCACCGAGAATGTCCTAGTGTTTAACCTGAAATTATGATACTTTAGACCCTTTATTATCTAATATTTACTCTAAAATAAACGATTAAATTGAGATTTTAATATATTTTTATTTATTTTGTAGAAATAATGAAATTTGAATAAATTGGTGCATCAAGAAATGAAAACAACAGAAGAAAGACAACCCAATTGGCTCGTTTTTGCGGCCCAAGGAGGCCCACACCTTCCCTCCCATGCTGACCCGCCTCCCCTTGCTCTCTCTCTCTTGGACCAGGCCAGAGGCCCATTTTGAACCAAAGCCCAGCTGCCCTTTTCATTTCTTGCTCACAAGCGAGGCACGTGACCTAGGTTTGTCTTTTTTCCCCCCCAACGCTTCTCCCTCTTCATGAGTCCCAGCAACCCGAAAAAGCAAGGGAACGAAACAGGGCATGGCGTTCCTTCTTCCCCGCCCTCAATGCTCTGTTCTTCCTCCATCAGCAACAGCCATGGAGACCCTCCCTCTCCCCTCTCTTCATCTTCTTCTTCCCCCATTTTACTGCCCAGAACGATGAGCATAGAAACCCCGAGAAAAACAGGGGCAGCTCGCGGCTCTTTCTCTTCCTATCCATCAGTTACTCTTTCTCTCTCTTCATTCATCCTCATCAAGTCTTCAGCGGTTACACATCGTTCCCATCATCATCAGCGTCAATGCGACGATTACAAGAAATAATTGAGGATAACCGAAGGGGGAGGAGGACGGTGTTCTTCGGGGGCTAGAAAATCAGAGACGAAGGAGAGAACAGCACGGGCAGAACCTCCTTCGTCTCTTTTAGTCTGCTTTTCGTTGAAATTTTTTTTAGGTTTCGGTTGAGATTTTTTGGCATCGCAAATTTGTGTAAACTGAGATTGAGTTTAGATCGATTAGAACTAGAGTTAAACTTTGAGATTGAATGATGTTGGTGACAAATTTGCGCTCAATTGGAATGCGTCTGTCTTGTTTTAACCCTGAGTTATATCAGTGACCTAGCTTGAAGGATCGGCCATGGAGTCATGAGTAAAGTGTTATCTCCTTTCTTTTGTTTTTCTTGGTTTTTTTTCCTCTTCCCTATCTGGAATGCTAATTGCTGAATTCGTTTCCCTTTGCTTCATTTTCGTCTGTTTCATTTAGCCAAGTTCTTGAAATCATTACAGCCAAGTGTCCTCATTCTATTTGGTTCCCTGGTCTTTGCAAGTTAGAACTCGCCAATTACATGAATTAATATTGTTTATTTTGTCTTGAATTAGTTTAGAATTTTTAGTAATCTAATTTCACAACTATCTCTGTAGATCGACATCCGAAGTATTACAACAATAAACTGTACGTTTGCGGTAAAATCACAACAAGTTTTTGGTATCATTGCAGGGGATGGCGTCGTGGAATTTGGTTGCCTCGAGTCGTAGTTTAGTTATTCAAGTTGTTTGTGTTGTTTTCGTTTAAGTTTTGTAATCGTAATTTCTAGTTGTGCTTAAGTTGTTAATTTAGTTTTAGAAATTAAGTTTAGTTTATTTTTGATTTTGAATTTAGTTAGTGTTTTGATTTTGATTTTTGATTTTTGTTGAGATTAGTTTCATTTTAATTTTTAGAGGTTATTTGTTGCTAAAAAAAGGTACTAATCAGTTTGGTTTACGCACAACAAAGAAAAACAAGGCAAAACTGATCCCAAAAAAATCAGATCAGTGCAGATGTTTCACCAATTTCACATTCTGTTTGAACTTTTGGGAGCACCTTTGGTGTGATTCTTGCTGTGCTGATATTTTTCCTAGATTCAGCATAATGTTTAGACTTTGCGTGAATTTTTCTGGAATGTTTGGGACTGTTTGGATTTTTCTATGAATTTTGGAATTGATTTTTTATTTTAATTTTTTTGCATTGTTTGGGAATAGATAAAATTCAGAGAAAAATATATTTACGTCCCTTATGATTGTTTGGAATTTTCTGTGAATTTAGTTTTGATTTTAGGAGTTTTATTTTTTATTTTAATTTTATTTTTTGAATTGGGTTGTTTAGGTGCAGTTTATTTTCTTATTTTCTTTTAGTTTCTTTGTGTTTGTGCTTTTGTTTTAGTTTTGCTTATTTTCTATTTGTATAGTGTTTTTAGTTTTGATTCACTTTCTTGTTTGGGTTTTGTGGCTTAAAAGAAAAGAAAAAAAAATAGAAAATCAAAAATTCAAAAAAAATTAGAAAAAGAAAAAGACCAAAAATAGAACCTTTGGTGAGGGTGTGGGCTTTTACATGATTGGTTGGATTAGAAATCCTGAAAATCATTGACTTGTTAGGAGTGAACCCGACCTTGACTTAGAATCCAAACCTGAACTCAAGCTTGAACTAGAAGAAATGGCACAAGAAAGGACTTTGAGTGAGATTTTCTATCCTCTTAAGACTGCTTTACCATTGTGCTTCACTATACCTGACCTCGGACCTAATGTGACTTTTAAATTAAGACCTCACTATACTTAGATGCTCCCTAAATTTACAGGATTAGAGGATGTTTATTTTTTTTTTGAGGAAATTCGAAAAAGTTTGTTCTATGATGCATTTTCTTAATATTTTCATTAATGTTGTGAGAATAAAATTGATTCCTTTTCCTTTGAAAGATTCTGCTAAACGTTGGATGTATGGATTGGTTACTAATTCTGTAATTTCTTGGAATAATTTTATAAGATTGTTCTTGAGAAAATATTTCCCTAATGCCGAGACTGTTAAGTTGAGGAATGAAATTAATCAATTTGTGCAACTAGATATGGAATCATTTTGGAAATATTTTGATAGGTTCAAGAATTTATTGGTCCAGTATCCCCATCATGGTCTAGAGCAAGTATGTTTATACTAGATTGTATATGAGGGACTTGACTAATAGACTAGAATCATGGTAGAGTCTATGTGTCAGGGTGACTTTCTTTCTAAGAGCGCCACAGCTGCTTAGAAATTTTCAGAGGACTTAGTTGAGAAAGCCATGCAGTAGGAAACTGCTTATGATGATAGCTTAAGTTCTAGATTTGCAAGGGGTGGGTTGCATTCTGTCTCTGATGTAAGTCACTTAGAGTCTAAGATTGCTATTACATGTCGAAGGGATTGTCTCCCCAGGTGACCCAGCTATCCCAAACTTCTTAAGTATCTTGTTCTCATTACCAAGCCTTAGATTATTCTTTGAGTGCTTGTCCTTAATTTGCACACTAGTTAGCAACTGGACAAGCGCAAATGAGTATGGCCTTCTAGAGACCTATGAACGACCCTTTCTTCCGTTATTACAACCCAGGGTGAAGAAATCACCCTAGCTTTTCTTGAAGTAATAGACCAAATGTTGTGGTTTCTAACTTCCAGCCTGGAGTGTTTTTTAGAAACAACTCCCAGCCTATTTCTCACCCTTCTAACTCCTTTCAGAGATCGGCTTTTTCAGGTGTGCCAAATTCACCTAGACCTCAACCTCCAGTAGCTCAAGTTCAACCTCCTCCTGATTACATCGATATTGATAAAATGGAGGAAAGAATCAATAACAATCTAGAGAGAATGATTAATGCTAACATGGAAAGAATGATGAGAATGATGACTGAACAGTTTTCCCAGTTAACATCATCTTCTAGGGAGTCCGGTACTTTTTCGAATCAACTTAATGTGAATCCTAAGGGTCACACCTCCTCTTCTTGTGGTAACCATAGTGAGCCCATGAGGAAAGTGAATGCAGTGTTATCTCTCTGCTCTGATCAAGAGATTGATAACCAAGTGAGAAATCCTAATGAGTTTTATAGGTATTCTCACCAATTCTTCCAAAATTCTTCTTCTTCTTCACCTCCAGAGACTGCTTCATCCAGTGAGCCAAGGGATGCTACTAATGGTGTCCCTAATGATTATGAGACTCACCTTCCTCCTGAGTCACTATCTAAGAAAGAGGAGTTCAAAGAGAAAGACTCCTCTAATTTAGTTGACCTTTCACCTTTTAAGGGTTCTTCTTCTCCTTCTTCTTCTGAGAAAGTCCACATGTCTTTACCTCCTTTTTTCCATAGGCTTAAGAAGAAAGATCAAGCTCATATTGAGAAGATAAGAGAGACTTTCTATTAAGTCAAAATCAACATTCGTTTGCTCGATGCTATTCAGCAGATGCCTCTCTATGCTAGATTTCTAAAGGATTTGTGCATGACTAAGAGAGCGACTAATGTTCCTAGAAAGGCTTTCTTAACATCTAGTGCTAGTTCTATTCTATCTCATAAGATCCTAGTGAAGTATAAGGACCTTGGTTGCCCTACTATCTCTATAGTCATAGGAGACCAGCTTATTCATAGAGCTTTGCTTGATTTAGGGCTAGTGTCAACTTGATATCCTTAATTGAGTATGAGAGGCTCGGGTTAGGTGAGCTGAAACCTACTAAGATGGTTATTCAATTGGCTGATAGATCGACTAGGTTGCCTAGGGATATAGTTGAGGATGTGCTGATCAAAGTGGGTGAATTCATTTACCCTGTGAACTTCGTTGTGATTGAGACTGAGACGGTGTTTAACTTAGCTAGTCAGGTCTCTGTGATTATAGGGTGTCCTTTCTTGGCTACTGCCAATGCTCTTATTAATTACAGGAATGACATGATGAGATCGTCTTTTAGCAACATGACTTTAGAGCTGAACATCTTTAACATGCAAAGACGGCCTTCTAGTTTTGATGATATGAAGTTCTCTATTCTTGACTGGGTAGAGGATTCTATATTTGATGATACTTTTGATGATGTGATTGCTGCCGAGTATGAGTCATTTCTTGTGAATGATGAGCCTGAATATGATGTTTTTGAGTTTGATGACTTGTACTCTACTATTGAGTGTTTGCTCACTGTTGCTTCTGAATCTACTTCTGAATCTGTTTCCCCTCTTGTTCTTGAATTGAAACCTCTTTCTAATTCTCTCAAGTGCGCATTTCTAAGACCTGATGAACCTTTACCTGTCATCATTGCTTCTGACTTAGACCGAGACCAAGAGGACATATTGATTGCCCTACTTGGAGAGAACAAGGAAGTTTTAGGTTAGACTTTAGGGGATATTAAGAGTATTAATCCTTTTATTATGCAGTATAGAATTCAGTTAAAGGATAGTGCTAAGTCCAATCGTGATCGTCAAGGACGTTTGAACTCAACCTCCAGGAAATAGTTAGGAAGGAAGTATTGAAATGGTTAAACCATGGGATTATATATCCCATTTCTGATAGTGAGTGGGTTAGCCCCGTTCAAGTTATTCATAAGAAGATCGGGATTACTGTGATTAGAAATGACAAGAATGAGTTAGTTGCTACTCGAGTGCAATCTGGGTGGCATGTTTGTATAGACTATAGGAAATTGAATGTTGCCACTAGGAAAGACAACCAGATGTTAGAGAGGTTGGCTGGACATTTCTTCTATTGCTTTTCAGATGGATATTCTGCCTATACCCAGATCTCTATTGCTCCTAAGGCTTAGGAGAAGACTACTTTCACCTGTCACTTTAGGACTTATGTCTTTAGATGTATGCTATTTGGACTGTACAATGCCCCTGCTACCATGTAGAGATGTGTGATTTTCATTTTCTCAGGTTTAGTTAAGCAGTGCATGAAAATTTTCATGGATGACTTCTCTGTGTTTAGGTCTTGCTTTGATGTTCATTTATCTAATCTTAGAAAAGTGTTGAAAAGGTGTAGGGAGAAAAACCTGACTTTGAACTGGAAGAAATATCATTTTATGGTTAAGAAGGGGATAGCCTTAGGCCACATTATTTCTAAAGATGGAATTGAGGTAGATAAGGCTAAGACTGATCTGATTGTTAATCTTTTCCCTCCCACCTATGTGAAAGAGGTGAGGTCTTTCCTTAGACATGCTGGCTTCTATCGTCGTTTCATTAAGGATTTTAGTCAGATTGCGAAGCCCTTGTCTAACTTGCTAGCTAAAGATATGCCATTTCACTTTTCTGATGAGTGTCTTAAGGCATTTTCTAAGCTCAAGAAAGCCTTAACCTCTGCTCACCTCCCATCTGGGGAGAACCTTTTGAATTGATGTGTGATGGTTCTGATTATGCTGGGGTTGTTTTAGGACAATGTATTGATAAGAAGCCCCACATGATTTACTATGCTAGTCACTCTTTGAATGATGCCCAGCTGAACTATACTGTTACAGAGAAAGAATTTTTGGCTGTGATCTTTGGTTTTGAGAAGTTTAAACCTTATCTGATTGGGTCTCATGTGATTGTCTATATCGACTACTCTGCTCTTGAACACCTTCTTTCCAAGAAGGATGCTAAGCCTAGACTTGTTAGATGGATCTTGCTTTTGTAAGAATTTAACTGTGAAATCAGGGATAAGAAAGGTTCTGAGAACCTTGTAGCTGATCATTTGTCTAGGATTCTCTATAATAGAGAGCGTGAGTCTAGTATTTCTAAGTGCTTCCCCGATGAGCAGTTATATGTTATCCACCCTGATCCTTGGTATGCTGGCATTGTGAATTACTTAGCTGCTGGTAGGATTCCTGAGAGTTGGACTGAGAATGATAGAGATAGATTCTTTCACCTTGTGAAGTTCTTTGTTTGGAATGATCCTTATTTGTTTAAGTACTACTCTGACCAAGTATTTAGAAGGTGTATTCCCGACCATGATGTGAGAAGTGCCCTTTCTTTTTATCATGACCAGGCATGTGGGGGCATTTTAGTGGTAGGACGACTGCAGGTAAAGTTCTTTAATGTGAATTCTATTAGCTTACTCTATTTAGGGATGCTTTTGAGTACTGTAAGGGTTGCTCTAGATGCCAGCAGTTGGCTAAAGTAAGCAGGAAAGATATGATGCCACTGAATCCTATCATCATGGTGGAGATTTTTAATGTGTAGGGCATTGATTTTATGGGACCATTTCCATCTTCTGTTGGGAATGAGTACGTTTTGCTAGCTGTAGACTATGTTTCTAAATGGGTTGAGACCATCCCTTTTAGGACCAATGATGCCAACGTGGTTATTAAGTTTCTTAGGGAGAACATCTTTGCTAGATTTGACATGCCCTATGCTATTATTAGTGATCAAGGCACCCATTTTAACAATCGGTCTTTTGATGCCTTACTGAAGAGGTATTCAATAGTCGATAGGCTTGCTACCTCCTATCATCCCCAAACCAGTCACCAGGTTAACGTGTCCAATTAGCAAATCAAGCAAATTTTAGAAAAGACAGTGAGTTGAAATAGGAAAGATTAGGCTAACAAGCTTGAAGATGCTCTTTGGGCCTATAGGACAGCTTTTAAAACTCCCTTAGGTATGTCACCTTATAGGGTTATTTATAGTAAGCTTTGTCATCTTCATGTGGAGATCGAGCATAGAGCTTAGTGGGCCATTAAGAAGTTTAATTATGACTTGACTAACGCTGGTGAGGAGAGACGGCTGTAACTGAATGAGCTTGATGAGATTAGAGCTAAGGCTTATGAGAGTGCTCGATTTTACAAAGAGAGGGCAAAGTTGTTTCATGATAAGCATATTCTTAGGAAAGAGTTTGTCCTAGTAATGAAAGTGCTCTTATATGACTCAAAGCTCTATCTATGTCCAGGGAAATTAAGGTCCCGATGGGCTGATCCTCATATTGTCTCACATGTTTTCCCCTATGGTGCAGTCGAAATCCAAGACCCTGAGAGTGGTGCCACCTTTGAGGTGAATGGCCACAGATTGAACCCATTTCTGGAGTTACCAAGTTCTGATACTCCGCGAGCCAAGTTCTGATCAGTGATGGTGTTGAGATAGCTCGGGTGTGCTTAGCACCCGACTTGGTTCGCTAAGAATTTTCTTCTCTTCTTATCTCTTTTTCTCCTTTCTCTTTTTCTTCCTTTTTTTGTATAGTTGGTTGCCTTCCTTTTTCTCTTATGTGTATATATGTTGTACATTTGTTTTTGAGTCATGTCCTTCTTGTTTATGAGTCTCGTTTTTATTTGTTTTTTTGTTTAGGATTTATTTTGTGTTTAATGTTTCTTTCCACTTCCAATGAGGACATTATGAGATTTAGGTGTGCGGGTGGGAAAGCTTTGAGAAAGTTTGAAAAAAATTGAAAAAAAATTGAAAAAAATAAAAAAATTGAAAAACTTCGAAAATCCAAAAAGATTTTTGTCTTGTTTTTGAGGAAGCTTCGTACTATTCTAATCGGCTTAAATCCCCTATGCTTTGATTTTTTAGCTTGTATGTAAGTGTGATGTGCATGATAGGTCTCTGTCCTCAGTATGTCATTCTAAGGCCTAATTCTAACCCCAATTGCTCATTATCAATATGTGATCCAATCCTTGTTATCCCTTCATCATTATTTTAAGGTCTTAATCTTACATGATTGGCTCTCCCACTTATCTCTGACACGATTACTGTGGTTTTTGTTTGCATTCCAAAAAAATAAAAAAATGAAAATGAAAAAGAAAGAAAAGAAAAGGAAATGAAATAAAATTTGGAATGATAACTATCCTTTGCGGCATGCGCTACTGGGTGTTATACTTTGAGGCATGTGCTGTTGGTTGTTATCCTTTGAGGCAATATTGTTACTGAAAAATCTTGCTTCCTATGTTATTAAATCAATAATGTAGTTTTTGTTAGTCAAGTGGGATTGAGTTTGATTTTGGTAAACTTAAGCCCTAGGATGATGATGCACTTGCACAGGAGCACTAGGATGGATTCAAAATTTTGACGTATAGTAGGGTGAAAAGTTAGTATTTTGATGTCATCCATGGGGTAGAGAGCCTTGATGAGTACATTCTGTTTATATGCAGGCCAATATCTTTGCTACATGGGTAATTTGGTTAGTTAGAATGTGCACAGGCTCTCCCTTGTATATTTATGTTTGTAAATACAAATGGTTTTTTAATTTCTGTCTCTCTTTTCCTTTTTTGATTTATTTCTTTATAGATTTTGTGGATATATCTTCTCTAAACCCTCACGAAACCTTCCTCGTCCACTAGGGGTAACCTTGGGTTTAAAGGGCTTGTTCCACATGTTAAGTGTAACTGTGATTCCTACGGAAGTGAGTTAGGGTTTTATTTTCTTTTCTAGCATGTTTAGTTTTGTTTTATTCAAGGACGAGCAAAACATAGGTGTGGGGGCATTTGTTCAACTTGAAATTATGATATTTTATATCCTCTATTATCTAATATTCACTCTAAAATAAATGATTAAATTGAGATTTTAAAATGTTTTTATTTATTTTGCAGGAATAATGAAATTTGAATAAATTGGTGGATCAAGAAATAAAAACAACAGAAGAAAGAGAACCCAATAGGCTCATTTTTACGGCCCAAGCGAGGCCCACACCTTCCCTCCCGTGCTGACCCCCCTCCCCTTACTCTCTCTCTCTCTCTCTCCCTCTCTCTCTCTCTCTCTCTCTCTCTCTCTCTCTCACCAAGCTAGCAGCTGATTTTAAACCAAAGCCCGGCTGGCCTTTTCATTTCTTGATCACAAGCGAGGCTCGTGACCTGGATCTGTCTTCTTCCCCCCCCTAATGCTTCTCCTTCTTTATGAGCCCCAGCAAGCTGAAAAAGTAGGGGAACGAAATAAGGCATGGCATTCCCTCCCTCAACGCTTCGTCTTCCTCCATCAGCAATAGCCATGGAGACCCTCTCTCTCCCCTCTCTTCGTCTTCTTCTTCCCTCATTTTGCTACCCAGAATGATGAGAACAGAAACTGCGAGAAAAACAGGGGCAGTTCGCGACTCTTTCTCTTCCTACCCATCGGTTACTCTTTTTCTATCTTCATTCATCCTGATCAAGTCTTCAGCAGTTACACATCGTTCCCATCATCATCAGCTTCAATGCGACCATTACAAGAAATAATTAAGGAAAATCGAAGGGGGAGGAGGACGGTGTTCTTCAGGGGCTAGAAAATCAGAGGACGAAGGAGAGAACCGGACAAAGGCAGAACCTTCTTCGTCTCTTTTAGTCTGCTTTTCGTTGAAGGTTTTTTTTAAGATTTAGGTTCAGATTTTTGGGCATCGCAAATTTGTTCAAACTAAGATTGAGTTTGCTAGATCGATTGGAACTAGAGTTGAAGTTTGAGATTGAATGATGTTGGTGACAACTTTTGTGCTTAATTAGAATGTGTCTGTCCTGTTTTAACCCTGAGTTCTATCAGTGACCTAGCTTGAAGGACCGGCCATGAAGTCATGAGTAAAGTGCTATCTCCTTTCTTTTATTTTTCCTTTTTTTCTCCAACCCTTGTTTAGAATGCTAATTGCTGAATTCATTTCCCTTTGCTTCGTTTTCCTCTGTTTTGTTTAGCCAAGTTCATGAAATCATTATAGCCAAGTGTTGGTGTACTCAACTTATTTACAGTTTGGTGGTTGATCCTATTTAAGTTTGTGGTCTTCGCAAGTTAGAACTTGCAAATCATATGAATTAATATTGTTTATTTAGTCTTAAATTAGTTTAGAATTTTTAATAGCCTAATTTCACAATGATATTTATGGATCGACATCCGAAGTATTACAATGATAAACCGTACGCTTGCGGTAAAATCAGAACACCTAGTTTCTGCTGAGCCATCCATCCCTTTTAATCACTCTTTTGAGTTTGAGATGGGCGAAGACTTTGAGAGTACTAGTGAGTTTGATATGAGCACCATAGTTGAAGTTGAGCATCATGATTTTGATGAATCAAAAGATATTTGCTTACAAGAGACATGTGATGAAGAAATTGAGCCCAATAATTTGAAATTCAATGATAATACTTTTTCAGTGGAATATGTGTCTTTTTCATGTGGGTTAAACAAAAATGAAAGTCCTGACGTGGATTTCTGTGTTGAATATGAGTCATTTTCTTTTGACCCCCTAATTACTGGTCATCTTTTTTAGCCCGCTAGGTCTACCTTTACTGAGTTTGAGACTTTTGTGCCTGCGACTAGCAATTTAAACTAGACTCTTGAACATATTGAAAGAAAAGGACTTGTGAACTTAGGACCAATTGTTCAACCTAGATAGTTCATTGATGATGACAAAATTTCTAGGCTGAGGACACGTTTGCTGGCTTGTTTTAAGTATGTCTATCTATTTGATGTTTGGAGCTAACAATTTGATAAGTTGAAGTGGGCTTTTGTGCTGCATTGATGCTATAGATGTACTCCTTTTTGGCACAAACTCTTTAATTTTCATTGTCTTTATTTTATTCATAGTTATTCTTGCCATTTTGATAAGCTACTTTATGCACTAATGGGATTTTATTTAAGTAGCAATGTTCAGCTTGAAATGGAGTGGTTGACGCTCCATGAGCCTCTCTGTCAAAACATATTTCAAGAGCTACAGTTTAGGTGTATTTTTGCACATGGCCTAGTATAACCATTCCTCTTTTTATTCTCTTTTTATTTTGTTTTATTTTGTATATATTTATTGCGTTGTTTCATTTTCATTATTTTCTTTTGAGTTTAAAGTGTTGTCATTTTTCTTTCTTTTTGAGTCTTCTTTTCTTTTTGTTTATACATTCTTCTTTTTGGTTTTTATGTTTCTTTTCACTTTCAAGGAGGACATTGTGAGATTTAGGTGCAGGGGCAGGGAAACTATGTTTCAAAAAAATTGAAATAAAAGGTATGAAAATTTTTTGAAAATTCAAAAAGAATTTTTGTTTTGTTTTGGGGAATATATATATTATTTTGATGGACTATATTCTCTTGTATCTGAGTCATTAGGTTGTATATAGATATGGTGTGTATGACAGAACTTTGTCCTTATTGTGATATTTATGCCACAGTCCTAACCCATAGCCTTTTTGAAAGTAAGTTGACTTGACTTTGGTAGATAAACATGTGAGATTTTATGCTTTGAAGACTAATTTATCATTTTTATTCTCTTTTTTTTTCTTGTGTGTCTCTTCCATGATTACATCGCTAGAGCTTGCTTTGATTCTTTTCAAAATCACATTTAGCATGTGCATTATGGTAATTTGATAGAGGCATTCATTTGTTTTTGTGAGTCACATTAGCCAAATTACCACCTTGATTGGAATGTTTACCCTTTTCTAACCCTTTGGGACTTGATCATTTTTATTGTGAATATGTCATTCTAGCCCTTAATCTAAACACATTTCCTATACTTAAACCAGGATTAGTTGTGGAACACTTCAATATATGTCATGAACCCTTCAAAAAAGTGGCAGAAGTAATAACAAACCGCAAGGAAAAAAAGGAAAGAAAAAGAATGAAAAATAAGGGGGAAAACAAAAGAGAGGTAATGGATTTGTTTTATGTATTAAAGGATGCACCACTACCTGAACCATATCTTAAAATAGGCTAATAATAAGTGAAAATGAAACAAAGTAAAAATGAAAAATGGAGCGAGGATCTATTAGAGGTCATCATCACTATAGTTGCATGTATAGACCTGGGTTAGCTTGCTTCCCTTCTAGATCCCTAATAGGTGATCACTACTACCTGACCCATGCCTTGAGCCTTGACGCCACTTCTCTATCATTTGATCACCTAAACCTTTAGCATTGCCATAAAATGCCTCTAACTGGCAAAAATCCTTTGATTCACACGCAGTTAGAACTACGCTTAGCCTGCTTCCCTTCTAGATGCATAAGTAGCCTCATTTAGGTGCAACCATCTCACTTAAGGGTAATTACGACTCTTAGAAAATAAGACTTCAACCAATGAAGGAACTTATTTTTATGAGGATTCATGAAGTGTTTCCTCACTAAACATCCATTTGCAGGGCCTGGATAACAATAATCTAGTGTTTGACTTCACACCTTCTACTCACACTCATGTGTCCTTACCATCTCAAAAACCTTTTAATGTGACATATCTAATCTTGAAGATGGTCTAAAACTAAAATTTTTATCTTTATAAAATCTACAAGTCACAAACTATGGGCATAACACTTTGACACCAGCTTCCTCACTTAAATGGTCAACTCCTTGAAGAAAGGGACTTGCCTTGACTTATACTACTAGTCCTTGCCATTATCATTTAACCTAAGCTTGATCACTTACAACTGTCCTTATACAAAACTTGACCCGGTATAGTTGTTACACCCACCTCTTGAAACCTAACTATTTCCCGCTAGCCTTGCCTGCCACGGCCTTACACTTGCCTCGAAAGCCTAACCTATTTTTCCTTCGACAGGTTCACACTTACTACTTAGTCTAACTAAATTTGTCCTCAATCAGCCCAACCTGGTCTAGTTTTACCTCTATCTTCCAAACCTCACATCTATATCTTTAGGCCAACTTGGTTTGCCCTCTACCAGCCTAACCTAGTCCAATCGCATCTCAACCTGACACCCGAGAGCTTGCTAATCTATCCTCTCTGCTTTCCTATAACTAGTAGCTCCTCACCCTTATGGTTGTGTTCAGCCTGACTATCACTTGCATT
This sequence comes from Carnegiea gigantea, assembly GCA_029747015.1. NCBI lineage: Eukaryota > Viridiplantae > Streptophyta > Magnoliopsida > Caryophyllales > Cactaceae > Carnegiea > Carnegiea gigantea. Next base: position 105,016 of record JAKOGI010001006.1, read on the forward strand.
ACATCATAGTCTTACGATGGTTTCCACTCACACATCATGCATTTATACTTGCATGTTTCACATGCATTCACTCGCATACAAGGACTAAGAAGCTTAGTTCTTACAACTCTTCGCCCCATGCATATATATACATTTATGCTCATATCATATGCTGTGCATATATGCTTGAGCTTAGCCTACATATATGCGTTGGGCCTACATATCTAGCAAGGGATGACAACCCATTTTCTTGTTTATATAATCTTGGCAAGACACTTGGTGAGGAAAACAACAAAAACAAAAGTCGTGGCATGGACATGCCATCATAAGCTAAACCTCATGTAAAAGAGACAAAGCAATCCCTTAATGATATTTAACAAATTAAAAGCTTAGGCAACTGCATTGGCAGCATCGTGTAGCTACCAAAGGTAGCCCACCTTGCAACAGAAGCAAGGTCCATAAAAGATGATCCCCTAAACTTATCAAGATCATCATCATGGCATATACAAAACCACTAGGTATTACTAGAGGAAAAGCAAGAGGCAACAAACACATGCCCCTATGGTCCCTTACTTTTTAAAATGGTGTAAAACACCTCTAAGTTTTCCTTTGCCTTTATGTAAATGTCTTTAGTTTTCGTGATTATGCTTAAAATGTACTTTGACTCACTTTACACTTTCACATTTAGTGGGTTGGAAGTACCGAGTAAGTTATAAAGCCTAGGAATGCTCAACCTTCATCAGTTTTACCTCTACCCAGTGGGTTTGCAGTCTCTAGGCGAGTTATATAGACTTGAAATTCTCTACCTCTATTAATTTCACCTTTATCTAGCAACTTGGAAGTCCCAGGGCATGTTCGATCAATTTCACCTTTGCCCAATGGGTTGAAAGACCTGAGGTGGATTCTAGAGCCTCAAAATTCTCCAACTTTTTTAGTATGACCTTTACCTAGGTGGGTGGAGTCCCCGACTGTTTCTAAAGCCTCAAAATTCTCTATCTTGATCAATCTTGGCTTTACCTTGTGGATTTGAAGTCTTAGGATGGGTTTTAGAGCCTTAATATTCTCCAACCTTATCAATTTCACCTTTACCTAATGAGGTCGAAGTCTTGAGGTGGGTTCTAGTGGGTTAGAACTCCTCTAATAGGTTCCAGAGCCTTGTAATTCTCAATCTTTATCAATATCTCCTTTTCTTAATTGGTTTAAAGTCCTAGGGTGGATTATAGAGCCTCTAAATTCTCTGAATTTATCAAGTTGGCCTTTACATAATGCAACCATATATCTTGGTGCAGGACGAAAGACCTAAATAATTGATCTTTTATAATAGGATCATAGATCCCAAGGATACATGAATACCCACTTGCACCAGTACACTGCATGCTTTGCCAATCACCCTACCCAATTTCGGCTAAAGTGAGGGCTTTGCATTTTTCTGCTGAGGCTTAACGAGGTCTCAAATCCTTAACAAGGCCTTTCCCGCTGTTACATATCACTTTACGCATGTTACGTGCTCATTTCCATTCATAATCTCCCTAGTACACAATAGCTGTCTAAGCATTTGCATACATCATACATGACATGACATATTTTGCCCTTTATCTTCATTGACCCTAGTAAAAATGAAGGCTTTCATCAAAATATAGACTGAATACATATTGCATGGTACGCGCCTTGACATTTCAATGACGACAATTACTTAGTCACTAGTCGCAAAGTGACTTCTTTTCGAGCTTTTGATGAATGTCACCTTCGTATAGGTTTCTATGATACGTGCCCCTTTTCTGTTTTATGCCCTAGTTTGCTGTTGTTGATGGTTTTTGTAGAAATTATGAGTATGCCAAGAAAATCAATGAAGAATTATGTAAGGAGTAAAGAGTCCACGAAAACTCTCCAAAGACCTACAAGAGACTAGTTTACCTGAATATATATCATGGTTAACCCGGGATAGCATAAAGAATCAACCCAGTTTGACTAGATTTTAAAGAATCAACAAAGTAAAGCAACCAAAAACCACCGTGGCTAGACTATGGTGGAGGCCAAGGACTGCGATGGTGCCCACAGCCTGGCCGTGGTGGGGCCCTCCATAAGTGGTTTCTTGTTTTTCTTCACAGTTGTTCATTTTCCAAGCAACTATAACGATTGATAACCTTCATTTCCATCATAAAAGCCTGCTTCTTCTTCATCATTCCATTCCACCATAATCCAGCATCTGGTTAGGATTTAGACTTTACGAGAGAGAGTTATGAGCAAGTTAAAGGTGAAAATTTACAAGGATTTTGGATCAGGTTTCCATATATTAATACAAGCACGAATTAGCTGAGCAATTCCTCTCATTCTCTTCTCTTTTCTCTTTGGATTTTTATGCTTTTTAGATTACTATTGTATTTTATGTTATGTTTTTCAATTGTTAATCTTGGAATTGAGTTGCGTTCTTGTGATTTAATTAATTATTGTTTTGATCTAAAAGTGAATTGGATTTGTTGGGTTTATTCCACTGAATCTTAGACATTGACTTGCTAGCGGGAAACTTGATTAAGTTCTTACTTGTTTTAGATATTTGATGAAGGACTGAAAGGTGAAACTAGATGTTAGAAAAATATTATGTGACTTGAGCTTATGGGATCTTGAGAAAGACTCACCATTTAAAAAACCGCTAAAATTTGAGAGTCGTGTTCTTAATGATTTTATATTTACAAAAAAACTCTTGACAAATGGTAGCTAATTAGATTGAAGAATTTCATTCCACCTTGAAAGAGGGATTGGATAATACGATTATTAGTTTTGGAATTACCCATATGAAGAACAGGCACTTGATTAATTCTTGAGTTGGAAATTTGCTTGATTTGATTAAATTCTTTGATTTTAAGTGGTATAGTTCAATTTCATTCAAATTCAGTCAGTCTACCTTGAGGGAATATAACGTGGTAGCTTGGCCTAGTCTCTATGAGATCACCCTTGATTGCTACAATGCCATCGTGCGGTTGCGGGCTTTTCAAGTTTTCAGTACCATTGTTAGAGACTAGTGTCAAATATTGGGGCTTCCTAGATAGGTTTGAGTAAGTAATTTGTTTTTCTTTGAAACAAAAAACCAAAAAAAGATTGAAAATTTAAAAAATAAAAAATTTGAAAAAATGAACAATTAATGGCAATTTTCCATTTTCCTCAATTCAAGCATGAATTATTTTAGAGGTATTTTGAATGATTAAATGCTTTTCTTGCTTGAAGCGGTTATTGTAGGGGTAAATGAGAAATTTTGGGCATTGTGGATGAGGTGTGAATCATGACATTGTGGGCTCTTTTAAAGTATTGGGGTTTTCTTGTTAAAAGCATTAATGAGGCATGGTATTTACTTTTGCAGATTGTTTGGGATTTGTTTGAATTTGAGAAGGCTACTCGTGTCTCTAGATATTCTTTTCCCAAATCCTCGTGCATTTGTGCTAGATATGATTACGCCCCTTTTTGGTGTGTCTTGTGTAATTCTTTTGACCATGCCATAAATTCATGTCCTTATTTTTATTTCGTATGCTATGCTTAATCTGGCTTTGTATCACTTAGGGACAATACTGATGTTGTTGTGACTTTATCTGATTCATTGTTCCCTTTAGCTCAGTGTACGAGGCTTAAGGTGGGTAAGCCATTTGGGGTAGTTGCTAGATTTTCTGTTAAAACATTTTTTGTCGAAAGATACTTTAGATGAGGTGCATGATCTAGTTAAGTCTCCTTTGGAGAGGTCATATCATGTGTTTGTACATCAGGACTTTCCTCCCCTAGGTTGTAATATTGTTCTCCCCATTACCCTTGATCATTCCCATGTTTCCCCTATGTGTTCACGACCCTTTTGTTCGGTCTATATATTGCAACATTTATACCCTTATTAATCTAGTTTTTTTAGCTTATATAATAATATAATCTTTAGGATTTTTACTTATTTTGTTTACATTTGTAAATAATAAGTTCAATTGAGCAAATGTGGCAAAAAGGAGCGAAGAAGGAAAAAGAAAATCATAAAGATTGTAAAGCAAGAGGGGGCGACGGGTAATCGTGGCCACCACCCCCAATCGTTGACACCATAGTAGGAGGTAAGGGTTGGCAACAGCTAGCCATGGATGTGCCGATGACTAGTGAAGGCAGTGACAGCCACCCAACACTGTGGTGCCACTTGTCGCCTCCTCATGTTCTTCTTGCCCTTTTTGCCGGGCTCGATTTCTATTTATCGGGACCTCTTGGCACCTTTTTAGTGGGCCTTTTGGGGAGGTTTGAGAGCTAGGTTTTTGTTTAGGTTAGCCACTAAAACGCAATTATGGGTAATAAACTAGGTAGATTATGTTCTATTTTGATTGTTTTGGAATCAAGTTTGTGGATTTTCAAGTCTATTCAAGCAATCAAGACTAAGTTTTCTATTCTATTTCTCTCTCTATCTCATATTTTGTTCTTCTTTAAATTATGTTACTTTATTGCTAGTGTTTGATTTTGTTTGGTTTAAATTTTAGTTTTTGTTATTAATCCATGTGTAATTACCTTGTTCGATTAGACTGGTTTCATTCTCTATCTTCTCTCTAGTTTATATTTGTTTACATATTCACTAGTTTGGGTGTAGTTAGATTTTATGGTTTGCTTGTGATGATTAATAGCTAATTTTTGTTGGCTGTGATTATGATTGACCTCTTAATAACTATAGTCTTGAATTAGGCCTAACCATACCTAGTTTATGCTTTCAACTTAGAGTTTTCTCTCATAGCCGCTAAGTGTTTGATGAAATGCATAAAAGAGCTTTCATCCATATTTTTAAGCGGTTGCCTTATGCCAAGAGGTGAGGTTAACTAGCTAATATAGGTGAGAAATAGCCAGGACTTGGACATGAAAATGGTCCTGAACCTAGCTAGATTCGAGGGTTGCTAATCTCGTGGTCTAGTTAGGCGAATCCCATGAAAATAGGTGGTTAGACGAACTAGACTAGCCTATGGCCTTGAGAGAGTGTTTTGGTGGTCTTCGATAGTGCAATCGACCATCTCTAGTTTTCAGTATGGGTTTGGTAGGTTAGGACTCCCTCTGATTACTTGGTTTGTCAATTGGCCAAATCGTAATTCGAAGCCTCTTTACTTATGTTTGTTAGCTTTTAATTTGGCTTGTATTTTGTTCCATTTTTTTTAGCTTAGCTTGAAGCAATAGAGTTAACTGTGGTACTTGAAATCCAACTCCCAGTGGGTGATAGCCTAAGTACTCGGTGATAAACTGTGCACTTGCAGTTATAAATATTAAAACTTCAATTCCTCCTATCACCTTTCCTTCCCCCCCAAGTATTACATGGATGCGTCCATTCATAATTCTATGATGATGATTTGTGATGTTACTATGGACTTACGCCATGAAGATAACATGTGCAATATGCTTGGTGGGAATGTTGATGATTATGCGTCCCTAGGTTGCTTTAGAAGGTATGATCCCTATCTTGACCCATATTGCATATACCTAGTTGACAAGCCTATAAAAATAATGTAGAACACTTTCTTTGATCTTTCTTTAGCTTTTTCTGTCATATTTTTTTTATTGAAGAGAGCACTAATTTTGTTTGCTATGATTATCTTGATGCTATTTTGCAACCATGGATGTGAGCTCCACATTGAGGAGCTTGGCAAGCTCTTACGTGCTTTGATGGAGTCTGATTCGAAGAGCCAAGTGTTGAGTTTGAGATGGAGTGGCTGATACTCAATGTGCCTTAGCTATTAGGAGGCCTTAGCCTAGGTGCACATAGTGCTTAACCTAATGAGATTATTTTCTTTTGTTTCTCTCTTTCTTTCTCCTTGTTTATTTCGTTTGGATAATGCTTTGTCTAAGCATGAGGGATCGATGGTTTAATGTTTCTTATCTTAGTTTTTACTTTCAATACTAGTTAGAGCATGGACTTTTAGGTTTTCTTACGTCTTCACCAGCACGTTGTATTTTGTTATATTCTAGGTTGGCATATAGGATTGCATGTACGGATCTTGTGAATTGGATTAAGAAGCCTTCGATAATGCTTTTGCTAGGTACGTTAGTTTTCATGAGCTTGAGTAACATTTGATGAGTGATGCCTTTAGTGTGGAATTTTTGAAGGTTTATTGAATATTTCTTGTTTTGACCCCTTGGAGTCCTTGGCACTAGGGTTGGTACATGTGCTTCATTTTATGAGCTAAGTGAGATTGTGGTAGATATCCCATGAGATTCCGAACCTTATTTGGACTACTTCATCATATTTAGTCTCATGTTTTTTTCTTTTTTGTGACTCGTCCAAGTATCGTATATCCAAAATTGCTTATATTCTTGTTCAAAACCACATCAGCTTGTGCATAGTTAATGATATGGTAGAGGCACTCTTTCTTTCTTTGGTCATTTTAACCACATAGCCAAATAGCCTACCTTGAGTTATATTTAATTCCCTTTGCCAGCCTCTTCAAGCTATGATCTTGTTCTTATTGTGGTCCCCTTATGTACAACCTTGGTTATACACATATTCCTATCCTTAAGCCAAGCCCAAGGAGCATCACTTCATGTATGTCGTAGTTTTTAGGATGTTTAAGGTGGCTTTGATATGGTGGTTTATTGAGGGCTTGATGACATTGAACATTTAGCATTTTTTATTTGTTCTCCCTCTTATTTAGGTCATATATACATGCATTAGGTTATGAGTTGACAGTCGATGATTCTATGTCTTTCAATAGTTGAAATTCTCATTTTATTTTAAAAAAAGGAAGAAAATCATGAGGAAAATAAGGGAAAAAAAAAGGTAAAAGCAACAAAAAGAAAAAAAGCATGCGTAAATAAGTGATTAGTGTTGGATATGTATATAGCTTGGGTTCCTTCTTTGTCAATTCATTTCGTAATTAATTTCTAGGACATGTTCATTTGTTTTTAGGGTTAAAGTGTTGGTGAACTTCATGGTTACGTGGTGCTTCATGGGTTGCTCCCTAGACACTTCACTAAATCGCTCCACACTGTCTAAATTCATTAGTCCACCCATTTCCTTTAACCCTTTAGCCTACATTACAACCCATGTAAAGTCCCCTTGTCACGTGCACATTGCATCTTAGTGGTGGAGAATTTAAGAGTATTCGCAAGAATATGATTGTTTGCATCTTTAGAATGAGTCTTGAGCGAACCCATCTTATATTTTAAACACATGAGTGGGAATGATCCACATTTCCTAAACGTGAAATTCTACGAGTTCATTTAACCCTAATCAATTCCATATGCTTGCATAATGTGCTTTGTGATTAACTTAGGGGTGATCAATTTTCTGATCGAGCTTGTGGTCCCATACCTATTCTAGACCATTCAACTTCTCCTAATTTTGAAATGTCCTGTGCACTATTTAGGGTTGCCATTGATTGACACTCTTACTTATGATGTAGTATAAGTTGCCTAATATGAGGAGGTTGTTGTGTTTTTGAATCTTAGATGCATCTACCCTTGTTGATTTTATCTGGTGTTTGCTTGAGGGCAAGCAAAGGTTTAACCATAGGGCAGTGATGAATGTCACATTTGTATAGGTTTTTGTGAGTGTTTGGTGTGATTTTAGAGGATTTGTGTACATAATTTGTGATTTTATGCCCCTTTTCTGTTTTATGCTTTGATATTAATGATTGTATTTTGTAAAAATTCCATAAGAGAACCGAAGTGCACTGAGAAAATTAGTAAAGAATTATGCAAGGAGGCAAGAGTCCATAACAACTCGCCGAAAACCTACAAGGGGCATGGTTAACCTGGATATATATCATGGTTAACACGGGATAGCATACGCAGTCAACCTGGCCTGGGCTGACAAGATTTTTGAGAATCAGCAAGGCAAAGCAAGTAGAAACCACCATGACCAGGCCGTGATGATTGCCGGTCTGGCCGTGGTGGTGTCGTCCATCAGTAGTTTCTTATTTTCTTTGTGACTGTTTGTTTTCCACGTGACTGCAACAATTGGCATCCTTCATTTCCACGATAAAAGCTTACTTCCAGCCTCATTCTTCATCATTCTACTCCACCATAATCCAGCATCAAGTTAGGATATAGGCTTCATTAGAGAATGCTGAGAGCATGTTAAAGATGAAGATTTTCAAGTACTCCAGATCGAGTTTACATCTACCCATACAAGCATGTATCCGCTGAGCGATTCCTCTCCCTTCTCTTCTCTTTTCTCTTTAGATTTTTATGCTTTTTAGATTACTATTTGTAAGACCCGCCTTCTTTATTTTAAGTTAAACTAACTGTCTTGCTTTTTACATTATAAAATTGTGTTTTTATTAACTATACGAGTTAAATTATTACTGATGCGCTTCTGTGAACGATAATTTTATTAAAAAAATGTTTTTGTCGCTATTAATATTACTATCATTATTAGTGTTGAAAAACTTTCGATGATTTTTAGTATGCGTTAATATAGATTATTAACGAGTACTAAATCGATTAGGAACCCGAATACGATTAGATTGTCAACCTTAGAATTAGTTTCAAGGTTTAATAAATTGAACCTCGACGTATTTGGGAACAAATAATCGATAAAGGGTCGTATTATTGATTTTGGGTTTGGAATTCGGGATACGAATTAGACTAGCGGTGTTAAGTATCGAGCAAGCAACCAAAAAAAAAATATAATAAAAACAAATAATGGGCTGAAGCCCCTTACTTTCTCAGGGAAGGGGGCACGACAGGGGGGTTCTCAAACACCATCCCCCAAACCCACACCAGGAGAGAGAGGAGAGGGGGCAACGGTCTGCCACTGCCATGCCAGCGACTGGCCGGCCGCCGTCGTACCCCGACGATCATTCCACGCCATAGTCACCGTGATAGAGAGAGAGAGAGAGGGAGAGGTCGAGCAAGCATGGAGGAGCGAAACGGAGAGCATGACTAGGCTCAGATGCCGGCGAGATTGGCGGGGACGAGGTGTCTCCACCGATAGGCTTGAGTCCGGCAACCACCAAGGCCACGAAGATGAGGGTTCAAAAGTTAGGGTTTTGAACCCAAGCACCACCAGCACCTCGCCCACCACCAGGGTGGTCCTAACTTACACGGCTAGGGGCTAGAGCGGAGGAGAACTAGGGCAGAACAGAAGCAGTAGTAGCAATAGAGGGGCTCGACTTAGATCCGCCCAAACCAAATGCCAAATTGGGTCCTCTAGCTTGGAATTGAGGTGGGTATTTCTCACCTCCTAAGTTTAGTAGTTTCAAAAATGTTTGAACTCCAATTGATGTTGCATGTTAGTTTGGATTAGCTATGTTCATTGGGAGTATGAAGAGGGAAAGGGGAATGTTCTGTTTGATTGAATTCGTATTTAACTATGCATGAGTAGGCTGCATGTTAAGTTTAGAAGTTACTTACTGTGACCCTGTTAAGCATGCCTTGTGTTCAAATTAGGCTCAGTTCAGATTATGCATGTTAGGCTGCCTAAAGATGCTTAGAAATAAATTGTGCATAGGTCAGAATATCTTTGCTTAATTAGTTAATTCATGCTTAAAAAGTAGTTTCGAATTAACATGTTAACATTTGTATCGATGTTTGTTTAATTAAGTTCATTCATACCTAAAAAGTAGTTTCGAATTAACATGTTAGCATTCGAATCGATGTTTGTTTAATTAAGTTAATTCATGCTCAATTAATAGCTTCGAAATGAAATGTGAATGTTTAGAATCAACACCTGTATACTTAGTTAATTCATACTCGATTAATAGTTTCGAAATGAAATATGAATGTTTAGAATCGATACATGTATACTTAGTTAATTCATGCTTGAATAATAGCTTCAAAATGAAATGTGAATGCTTAGAATTGATACATGCACATTTAGTTAATTCATGCTCGATTAATAGCTTCGAAATGAAATGTCAATGTTTAGAATCAATACATGTACACTTAGTTAATTCATGCTCGAATAATAGCTTTAAAATGAAATGTGAAAGCTTAGAATCGATGCATGTAAATTTAGTTAATTCATGCTCGACTAATAGCTTCGAAATGAAATATGAATGTTTAGAATCGACACATGTATACTTAGTTAATTCATGCTCAATTAATAACTTCGAAATGAAATGTGAATGCTTCGAATCAATACATGTACACTTAGTTAATTCATGCTCATATAGTAGCTTCGAAATGAAATGTGAATGCTTAGAATCGATACTTGTGCGATTAGTTAATTTATACCTGAATAGTGACGTCAAAATAATAAATGAACACCTCGAATCGATGTCTGCCTATTTAATTAAATCACGCTTGTAGCTTTGGAAATAAGTTCTGAATGTTGACACGAGCATGTTTATAATACATGAATGTAATCGAGTTTAGTTCAACTTGCTACGCGTTCGTTCCAAGTTAATACGATATGTATATATATGGTTATAACTGTTGGTTGTAGCATACTGCTGAATCATATTGGCTTGCTTGGTAAGTTTTGCATTGGTAAGTTACATACCGCTATTCAGTATGACCTAGGGATTAGAGTCTAGATTGTGAAATTGAGATCGAGATGGTAGTTGGATAGTCTGAGGTACAACTATGAGTGGTTCGAGGTTTCCTGTTGTTGGTTGCTATGTGAGGAGGGAGTCTGGGTTGTGATTAGCCGCAATTATGTGAATTACGAGGCCATCTGTGGCTCATGTTGCTAAGTTGAATTATGAAGTGTTTGAATGTGTACATGTGCACCCTTACCCTTTCTATGTCATTAAGTTCGATTATTTGCATAAAGGTGAGTTTTGAAAAAGAAGAATTTTATGTTTTGAAATGATAGTAGTTATAATTATTAGTGGATGATAGCCTATTTTAACTAAATGAATACAGTTTTGAGAGTAAACTCGCCTGAACTGGGGAATCCCTAAAGAGTTTTACAAAGGCATGAGTTGCACGATAAAGGATTTCACTGTGAGAAGCAGCAAACTCATTAGCCGTTATGGCCATACGCTTTAAATTAGTTAAGATAATATGCTTTGGACAATATGATATGAATGATATTAGTTTAGGGAATAAGTCCTGGTACTAGGAAACCCTAGAAGACCCTGACGAGGGTAATGGTCCAATATGTTAAATGTAGCCATCCCGGGAGTAAGAGTTTATGCGTGAGCGTTAGGTCTCACTATAGGGTTGAGAATAGATCTCCCAATCATTACCCTGTAATGATCTTATACCAGCAGTATTTTCCCAATAAGTAAAGAAAAGAAGTCGGTATCTCGCCATTTTAAGTATTTCAGAAAGAAAGTTTTTAAGGGGCATTGAGAGGCTAGAATGAATGAAATGTGATAAGCTTATTAGGGTCCTTATGGGACCAATACGAAGGAAATTCCTCTTAAAGAATGTGAATCTTAAGAGATTATGAAAAGTGTTTTCAATGAAAGAAAGGAAAATTTCTATGAATGCCTAATGAAAGAGGTTTCTAAGCACTGTTGAATGCGATTTCAAGTAATACGTGGCCATACTCTTATAATGCATCGAGCATATGAGATGGAATGTGCTTGTTCTGTGAAAGAAAGCTCCTTGTATAATCTCTACTTCCCGTGTTTAAGGATCTCGTGTAAGTGCATTTGTTAGGCAAGGCATAACACACATGTATATCACGTAACCTGTGAAAGAAAATTATGTGCTTAGCCTCGTTGCTTGCTTATGTGTTTGACTGCTTGTTAGTAAAGGAACTTAGTCATTCAGGGACCTAGAAATGTGTTTGAGTGGTTGAAATGAAGTTTATGGTTAGTGATCCTTCCATAAGGGTTTCATGAATGCCTAATATGATAGTGAAGTATGAATACGTGATATGTGACTATTAAAGATATTAATGCCTGCAATGGTTTTGGTTTTAAGGGAGTCGGGGGACACTTACTGAGCGTGTGGTTGCTCATCCCACTACTCTTTCCCCCTTTTCCCCGGGTTTTCTTTATCACAGGAAGAAGTTGAGTCAGCTATGCCAAAATGGAAGTTCCCCTTACTTAAAGGGAGTCAGGTGTGCCCATAGTGAAGTAGTCTCGCTGCTTGATGATGTTATGGAATGTGTTCTTAGTTTGTAAACGTATGTAAACCAAGTATTCTAGTTCATGTAATACATGTGGTATAAAGGTCGCTCTGTATGGCCGTATGAGCCAACTATCTAATTAGTTAGATGTCTTCTTGGTCAAAGTTAGTTATGTTTTGGGATATAAACCCCAGTACTTCAATTGTGTGAACCGTTGAGTTGTATCTTTCATTTCTTCTTTACTAATGAACTATATTGTTTGAGTACTCTGAGCGGGTTGCTTGTTGAGTTATGAACTTCGGCGTATAACTGTTGAGCTTATTTTAAAATATTGTACGCTTACGTTGATTACAGGGATTTATTGTAAGGTTTTTAGCCTGGAAGCGGTCAGTTTTTAGGGGAAACTCTATCCGTTTTGCCCCGAAATTTAAGTAGGTAGTTAGGAGAATGTAACGCTCCTGGCTGAGGGGCTAGGGGTGGTACATTGATGGTATCAGAGCATGGTCCTACAACCATAGGCTGTGACCTGAGTCTTGCATCTTATAAAGTTGCCTAGGAACGCGTTCCTGATGATGTGATACATGCCTGCCTTATTTACAAATGTGAGTTTTATGTGAAAGTTAGCATATTCACCTAGTTAGGTGAGGCTTGAGTGAGCAGATTGGCTGGATGAAAGAACCATTTGCTAAGGTGTATGTCGAGTGGCTCGCATTCTTGTGGATAGGTTAAGTGTTAGCTCAATCGAAAGTTGTTTCGCTTATATGCTTTGGAGATCTTAATTGAAAGTTTAAAGAACATACGATTTGAAATCGAATGATTAGAAAGCCTTAACTTTAAGCTCATCTTTGCCCCTAAAGTATGATTTGCTCCTCGAGCCCTATAATGGAGTCAGCAGACGTACTCCAAGGTTGGTAGAGAGAGCTAGGAGTAAATAAAGTCTTCCGATTAGTGAGCTAGGGTTGTGCCATCACATTAGAAATATTTCTAATTGTTTGGTTGGATCTTTTTATTGTAATCAAAGATTCGCATTTGCCTTACAATTAACCCTACGAGTTTAAACTCGCCCATTTACACTAAGGTCCTTGACAACTCATTTGATTAGCAAGAATGACCCTATTAGGTGTCACCCTTCTACTGGTTTTAGCTCTAATCAGGTTTTATTGTTCTAGGCTGATGTATTTGACAAATGTTCCTTGTGTTTTCTTTGATAGCCGTTGTAAATGTAAGAGCGAGAGTCGTATATATGCTCCTCTGATCGTATTTGTACATACACCATGCCATATGGAATCAGAAATTGAGCTTGCTTCTAGTTTACTCTCCAAACACCTAGTGGTTGTATCTTGAGTTGGCAACTCAAGTGGTGATACACTAGGTCATTTTAGCACTTTTTGGTGGTGTCCTGGCTATATCAAACCCCAATACATCTAGAAAGTGAAAGGGAGGAAAAACCTAGCAGACTTTAGAACTGTAAATAATAAACGATCCCTCCTAAGGTAAGCGACCTACAGTAAGATTCCTATAATCACTTGTAGGATAGGTGTACCTTGTAAGACCTCAACTGGTACCTATAAGACCATTAATGTGGACCGTACTCAAAACAAACATGGCCATAGCATTGTATATAGTTTAAAGGCTATAGAAGCTTGTATAGTTATTTAAGTTCATTATTTGTGACTAGTTACGTGTTTTATGAATGAGTTGTTGCACGTCTGGGAGTTTGCTTGACTTGAGTCTGGTTTGGTATGTGACTTGATTATCCAGATGATTTAAGTTTTGTAATTCATAACATGGCATAACCTCTAACACGTTGCTTACATTCCGTGAATTCTATGATTCCACATAATAGCTGAACAACTGCATACACGCATATTTGAAGCATAGTAAGGCGACCCTAGAAACCTGCCTTCACGTATCCTTGCCCTTATATGTTTGATCAGAGTAGCACATCGGAAGCATGTAGGACCATAAGCCATAGACCTAGGATTCATCTAGGAGCATAACCATTCATTTGTATGAATCTATGACTTAAGAGACAATCAGTTCTAAGTAGGGACCTTAGGGAAAGTCTCCCCACCATCAAAACCATCGAGTTACATTATGCCTTAGCATTCCCATCTCAAAGTTATTCTTATCGACATGATATACTAGTTTATGTTGTTCGTGATTCTTGATCTTCAATGCTCTATTGTTAACCCCTACGTGATGCCAATGTGATTTCAAATGCCACTTCAGGTCCCTTCATTGCCGATATGGCATAATTTGATGCCTCTGCTATCTTAGTATAACGTGGTAACTTTCTAGTAAATGATTTAACCTTAGATTAACCTAATTTCTTCATGCTTTTGAATGAACCTGATTAAGTTAACTTCTTCATACGACTTTAGCATACCCTGTCTAAATTGCCATGAATGAAATGTTTAAAAGTTATTTGAAATTGATAGAAAAACATAGAAATGTCAGTCACATGTGCTTCCATTTTGTAATTGCTTACTATATGCGTATTAGACATTTTCATGTTGCTTGGGAATCCTAGACTTGAGAATACTAAATTACTGATACTATGCAATACTATGTGATGCTATTATGCTTAAATGATACTATGTGGTGCTATGTGACGTTCTTATTGTTCTAACGTGTTATAGAAATCTCTGAGTTAACCATTGTGATCCGACAGGTGACTCGAATTCATGTTTTAGAGTGAGACTAGTATACTGTCTCAGTTGTCACACCTCCAGATGCCCACCCATAGGTGCATATGCATGGCATTGCCATCTACTATGCAAATTGAGTCTAGACATTCGAATGTCTATGTTCATTTTTTTTAAAAACAAGCCCAGTATGGTTTTCCATGACAACTCAGTTACCCCTCTTCAATGCGATTTGCCATTGGCACCCAAATAAAGTGAGTAGACGCTTGAAGAGGATTGGCAAGGAGGAGATTTGATACCTTAAGCCATTTCCTTTCGATTTAAAAGAAGTAGTGTCTGCAAAATGAAACCTTTTGGAAACCTACCGTATAGATCATAGTTGTGTGCATACATTCTAGGAAAGACCGAACTTAGGTTTAGAATTTCGGGGATGAAATTTTTTTAAGGGGGGAAGAGTGTAAGACTCGTCTTCTTTATTTTAAGTTAACCTGACTGTCTTGCTTTTTACGTTATAAAATCATTTTTTTATAAACTATACGAGTTAAATTATTACTGATTCGCTTATGTGAACGATAATTTTATTAAAAAGGATGTTTTCATCGTTATTAATATTACTATCATTATTAGTGTTGAAACTCTTTCGATGATTTTTAGTATGCGTTAATATAGATTATTAACGAGTATAAATCAAATAGGAACCCGAATACGATTAGGTTGTCAACCTTAGAATTAGTTTCGAGGTTTAATAAATCGAACCTCGATGTATTTAGAAACGAACAATCGATAAAGGGTCGTATTGTCGATTTTGGGTTTACAATTCGGGATACGAATTAGATTGGCGGTGTTAAGTATTGAGCAAGCAACCAAAAAAAAATATAATTAAAACAAATGAGGGGCAGAAGCTCCTTACTTTCTTAGGGAAGGGGGCATGACAGGGGGGAAAACCACCCCACGAACCCACACCAGGAGAGAGACGAGAGGGGGGCGACGGTCTGCCGCCGTCACACCCCGCCGACCGTTCGACCCCATAGTCACCGCGACAGAGAGAGAGAGAGAGAGAGAGAGAGAGAGAGAGAGGTCAAGGGAGAATGGAGGAGCGAACCAGAGAGCATCACGGGCTCAGATGCCGGCGCGATTGGCGGCGACGAGGTGTCTCCACCGGTAGGCTTAAGTCCGGCGACCACTAAGGCCACAAAATAAGGGTTTAAAAGTTAGGGTTTTGAACCCAAGCACCACCAGCAGCTCGGCCACCACCGAGATGGTCCAGACTTACACAGCCAGGGGCTAGAGCGAAGGAGAATTAGGGCAAAACAGAAGCAGTAGTAGCAGTAGAGGGGCTCGATTCAGGTGTACCCAGACCAAATGCCAAATTGGGTCCTCTAGCTAGGAATTGAGATGGGTGTTTCTCGCCTCCTAAGTATTAATAGTTTCGAAAATGTTTGAACTCCGATTGATGTTACATGTTAGTTTGGATTTGCTATGTCCATTGGGAGTATGAAGAGGAAAAGGAGAATGTTCTGTTTGATTGAATTCGTATTTAATTATGCATGAATAGGCTGTATGTTAAGTTCAGAAGTTACTTGCTATGACCCTATTAAGCATGCCCTGTGTTCGAATTAATCTCAGTTCAGATTATGCATGTTAGGCTGCCTGAAGATGCTTAGAAATAAATTGTGCATAGGTCAGAATATGTTTGCTTAATTAGTAATTCATGCTTAAAAAGTAATTTCGAATTAATGTGTTAGCATTCGAATCGATGTTTGTTTAATTAAGTTAATTCATGCCTAAAAAGTATTTTCGAATTAACATCTTAGCATTCGAATCGATGTTTGTTTAATTAAGTTAATTCATGCTCGATTAATAGCTTCTAAATGAAATGTGAATGTTTAGAATCGACACCCGTATACTTAGTTAATTCATGCTCGATTAATAGCTTCGAAATGAAATGTGAATGTTTAGAATCGATACATGTACACTTAGTCAATTCATGCTCGAATAATAGCTTCGAAATGAAATGTGAATGCTTAGAATTGATACATGTACATTTAGTTAATTCATGCTCGATTAATAGCTTTGAAATGAATGTGAATGTTTAGAATCGATAGATGCACACTTAGTTAATTCATGCTCGAATAATAGCTTCAAAATGAAATGTGAATGCTTAGAATCGATACATGTACATTTAGTTAATTCATGCGCGATTAATAGCTTCGAAATGGAATGTGAATGTTTACAATCGACACATATATACTTAGTTAATTCATGCTCGATTAATAGCTTCGAAATGAAATGTGAACGCTTAGAATTGATACATGTACACTTAGTTAATTCATACTCGATTAATAGCTTCGAAATGAAATGTGAACGCTTAGAATCGATACTTGTGCGATTAGTTAATTTATACCTGAATAGTGACTTTGAAATAATAAATGAACACCTCGAATCGATGCCTGCCAATTCAGTTAAATCATGCTTGTAGCTTTGGAAATAAGTTATGAATGTTAAAATAAGGATGTTTATCTCTTCACTGTAATACATGAATGTAATCAAGTTTCATGCCCTGTGGGTTTAGTTCAGGTTGCTAAGCATTCGTTTCAAGTTAATGCAATATGTATATATATGGTTATAACTGTTGGCTGTGGCATACTGTTGAATCATATTGGCTTGCTTGGTAAGTTTAGCATCGATAAGTTACATATCGGTTTTCAGTATGACATGGAGATTAGAATGCTAGATTGTGAAATTGAGACCGAGATGGTAGTTGGATGGTTTGAGGTAGAACTATGAGTGGTTCGAGGTTTCCTGTACTATGAGAGGAGGGAGTCTGGGTTGTGATTAACCGCAATCGTGTGAATTGCAAGGCCATGTGTGGCTCATGTTGCTAAGTTGAATTATGAAGTGTTTGAATGTGGACATGTGCACCCCTACCCTTTCTATGTTATTAAGTTTGATTATTTGCATAAGGGTGAGTTTTGAAAGAGAATGATTTCATCTTTTGAAATGATAGTAGCCATAATTATTAGTGCATGATAGCCTATTTTAACTGAATGAATACAGTTTTTGGAGTGAACTCGCTTGAACGGGGGAATCCCTGAAGAGCTTTACAAAGACGTGAGTTGTATGATAAAGGATTTCGCTGTGAGAAGCGGCAAACTTATTAGCCGTTAAAGGATTTCGCTGTGAGAAGCGGCAAACTTATTAGCCGTTATGGCCATATGCTTTAAATTGGCTAAGATAATGTGCTTTGGACAATATAATATGAATGATGTTAGCCTAGGGAATAAGTCCTAGTACTAGGAAACCCTAGAAGACCCTGACGAGGGCTATGATCCAATATGTTAAATGTAACCATCTTGGCAGTAAGAGCTTATGCGTGAGTGTTAGGTCTCACTATGGGGTTGAGAATAGATCTCACCTAATCAGCACCCTGTAATGATCTTATGCCAGCAATATTTTCCTAATAAGCAAAGAAAAGCAGTCGGCACCTCGCCATTTTAAGTATTTCAGAAAGAAAGTTTTTAAGGGCCATTGAGAGGCCAGAATAAATGAAATGTGATATGCTTATAAGGGTCCTTATAGGACCAATATGAAGGAAATTCCTCTTAAAGAATGGAAATCTCAAGAGGTTATGAAAAGTATTTTCAACGAAAGAAAGGAAAATTTCTATGAATGCCTCATGAAAGAGGAATCTAAGCAAAGTTGAATGCGATTTCAAGTAATATGTGACCATACTCTTATGATGCATCGAGCATATGAGATGGAATGTGCATGTTCTATGAAAGAAAACTCATTGCATAATCTCTACTTCCTGTGTTTAAGGATCTTGTGTAAGTGCATTGGTTAGGCAAGTATAACTCACATGTATATCACGTAACCTGTTAAAGAAAATTTTGTGCTTTGCTTTGTTGCTTGCTTATGTGTTTGACTGCTTGTTAGTAAAGGAACTTAGTCATTAAGGGACCTAGAAATGTGTTTGAGCGGTTGAAATGAAGTTTATGGTTAGTGATCCTTCTATAAGGGTTTTATAAATACCTAATATAATAGTAAAGTATGAACACGTGATATATGACTATTAAAGATATTAATACCTACAACGGTTTTGGTTTTAAATGGGGTTGGGGGACACTCACTGAGCATGTGATTGCTCATCCCACTACTCTTTGTCCTTTTTCCCCATGTTTTCTTTATGATAGGAAGAAGTTGAGTCAGCTATGCCGAAATGAAAGTTAACCTTGCTTAAAGGGAGTTAAGTGTGCCCATAGTGAAGTAGTCTCGCTGCTTGATGATATTACAGAATATATTCTTAGTTTGTAAATGTATGTAAACCAAGTATTCTAGTTCATGTAATGTATATGGTATAAAGGTCGCTCTGTATGGCCGTATGAGCCAACCATCTAATTAGTTAGATGTCTTCTTGGTTAAAGTTAGTTATGTTTTGGGATGTAAACCCCAGTACTCTGGTTGTGATAACAATTGAGTTGTATCTTTCATTTCTTCTTTATTAATGAACTATATTGTTTGAGTACTCCGAGCGGGTTGCTCGCTGAGTTATGAACTCTGGCGCATAGCCATTGTGGTTACTTTAAAATGTTATACGCTTCCATTGATTGCAAGGGTTTATTGTAAGGCTTTTAGCTTGGAAACGGTCAGTTTTTAGGAGAAACTCTGTCCGTTTCGCCTCGAAATTGAAGTACGAAGTTAGGAGAACGTAAAGCTCCTAGTCGGAGGGGCTGGGGGTGTTACACTATTGAATTTTACGGTACTTTTTTAAATTGTTATTCTTGGAATTGAGGTGAATTCTTATGATTCAATAAATTCTTGTTTCGATATAAAAGTTCTTGGGATTTGGTGGGTCAATTTTATTGAATGTTAGACATTGAGTTGCTAGTGGAAAACTTGATCAGCTTCTTGCTCGTTTTAGACATTTGGTTACAGACTAAAAGGTGAAATTGGATGTTGAAAATCTAAGATTCAACTTAAGTGTGTGAGATCTTGAAAAAGACTCACCATTTAATAAGCCCTAGGATTTGATAATCACATTTTTAATGATCGTTGTTTAATTATTAACTCTTGAGAAATGGTAGTTGATTAGATTTAAGAATTTCATTCCACCTTGAAAGAGGGCTTTGATAATTCGATTATCGGTTTTAGAATTATCCATATAACGAAGAAGCGCTTGGTTAATCCTTGACCCAAAAAATTGCTTAATTTGATTAAATTCCTCGATTGTTTATCTATTAGATTAGATAAGTAGCATAGTTCGATTTCATTCACAAATTTTGATTCGCTTAGCCAATCCTGAGGTGATATAACTCGGTAGCTTTGCCTAGTCCCTGTGGGAATGACCTTGATTGCTGCAATGCCATCGTGCATTTGTTGGCCTATCAGCTTCCTAAAGTTACTAGTCCCTATGAAATGGTTTTCAAAATAAAGGTTTTGCAAGAATCTTTCAAACATTTCAAAATGTTTGCAGAAAGGTCAAATAATGGCTAATCTTGCCCATTTCGCGAATATTCAGTGACTAATGTGTATCTATACTCATTTACAATCCATTTTAGGGAAAACATTAGTTGAGTTTAACCATATTCTCAATTTGAAGAGTTTTTCAACAATATATCATAAGCTCAATTGCAATAAGCAATAGAGAAGATATGTTTCAGTTAATGAGACATTCGTAAAAACTAATACCCTTTCACTCTTCGGCACTATAACTCCACACTTATCCAACTCCCATGAAATGTTAATAATTAGAGACTAGGCTCAATAGTCTTTTTAAGAAAAAAAGAATGAACCAAGTCAGAGGTCAAATGCGAAAGTAATGGCCAAAACAAAATGACCTAGAAAACTGCATGGACTAGTGGATTTGGTGTAAGTGGCAAGCCATTTGGCCTCATTTTCTTGTAGTCAATTCCACGTGGCATTTTCTCCTGTTCTGCCAAGCCTTGCTTACACCTCAAGGCATACGATGGCTGAATATTTGTTATTTTCACAAATCTTGGGGGTGCTCCACTCTTTTCTCCAAACACATACACAGGTACATACATTAACCACATCTTTCCTTATCTCCATCGTTGGAGACACCATCCCTTCTCTAGCATTCCTCTTCATCTTCATCTTCTTCTTCTTCTTCTCTCCCTCCCTACTCCCCCCCATGCACACATAAAAAGCACTAGAGAGAAGGCTCTTCCTCTAGGTAATCTTCTTTTGCTATGAATGAGGGTCCTTTCTTTCGTGGTTCGCTACCTATCTCTAGTTATCCTAACAAAACTCTTCCGAGATACATTTTCAAAAATACAAAAAAAACTTTTTCTTCTTCTTTTTAAAAAAATCTTTGGGGTCTAGCTTCTTACCACTCTTAAACTTGATTTAGAGTCCAAATAGGCCTCGAATACTAACATTACCAAATCAGACGAAGATAAGTCCTAAGGTAACATTATGTATTTTTGGAGTATTAGAACATAATACTCTCAATTTTGAAATTGGATGCGCATGTATCATACTATTAGCCTATTTATTGTTTATGTACTAATGTTGAGTTTGAATGTGTTTTTATCGATGTAAAGCGAAAATTCACATTAGTGTGCAATTGTATATGTTTGAAATGGAAAAATTTTTAAGTGCACGCAATGCATATGTTTGATATGTACTTACATCACTAACTAAAAATACAGTCAAAATCGGTCTTAGTATATAAACAGTAAATAGACTCATAGTCTGATGCACGATATATTATTATTCGATATCCCAAAACTACGATATATTATCATCTAAAATTCCTTCATTTTATTTTGCTTTCTCATCATTAATTTTAACTATCATGCTTTTGTTTTTTTATACATATGCAATTGTGAAATAATGTAATTAATGAAATTGTTGCCAAAATTTATTACCTTCTTTTGTCACATTCTTAGTACATAAATTGAGTTAATCTAAGCGATCACCATAAAGTTTATGTCTTTGATGCTTAAATCACTATGTACGATAAATTAGCATGAAGTCAATACTGGCATGGAATTATTAGAATGCAGTATCCTTTTTTTTTTTGGGTTACCCCAATAGAGGTCATGATTGAATACGCAATGTCGGTGTGTGGATTTATGTTCCTATCACCGATTATACCTTCACCCTCAGACCTACCTCTTGGCTAGTTAGTCTTGTACTCAAGTCAATTTTTCCATCTGGGATAGTAACGATGTTGAAAAGGTATTCATATATCCTAAGACTATAGTGGCCATTCTAATCCCTTTTCTTAGAGTTCAAACTTTCCTAAAATAAACTTGAAAGAGCAATCCTTTCACTAGAAAGCGGCATCGGGGCCCTTACCATTACATTTTTCAATATGCTTGATCATATTTGTTAAGCTAAGTAAGCTAAGATATATAATGCATTATATTCTTTACTTACAAGCGTTGACATATATGCCTTGTTATCTCTCTTTGAATGAGGGTCAAACCTTCTTGGAATATGCATATATGTCCATATATGATCTGTTTATGAAGTCCTTAAGTATTACATGAACTATATGCTCTAAATTTAAGTGCATATATGAATTTAATGCACATTTAATTCTATATGTCTAGTTGCTTCAGCCTCATGCATATGCTTAAATGAATATAAGTGACTAGCGTATCAAGTTTTCAAGTCACTGCACATTTAGATTCTCAAAGATGCATTTCAATGTTCTAAACATCTTCGATTAAGGGACCTTGACAAGCATGTCAAAGGACGATCTAAATAAGGGTCATAAAAAGTTGAAAACTCAAAATATGATTTGAATAAATCTGATGACACAATGATAAGTTAAATCAAAATTGAAAATTGCATAATATTGTGCAATTAGTAATTATAAGAAAACTATGCATTTACAAGTGGGCAAAGTTTATCACAAATTTGTGGTTAAATTTTTATTCTTAATCTATCCCCTATTTGGATATCCTATTTTCCTTTAAAAGCTTGTGAATTGCTTTATGATTATTTGATTTAACTGAATTAATATTAATTTAGTTAACTAATTATCTTGCAAATATTATTATGTGTTTAATGTTTGAAATCCAAGAGTATTTTTAACAACACATAAAATGCAATTTGGCACTTTTATGAAAGCAAAGAAAGCAAATTTAAATGTTTTCCACTTTAACTAAGAGTCAAAATCAGTTGGCTTGGAAAAGCAAGCTAGAGGCCAATTGCCTTAAATAGAAGTTGCCAAACATTACGAGCTTAAAAAAAGAGCTTGTGGCTTTAGCAAATGGAGAAATCAATAGATAATACATTTAATGATGGCTGAAAGACTGCTTCTGGGCACAATAAGAAGCCAAAAGATATAGTTG
The DNA here is from genome assembly GCA_029747015.1 of Carnegiea gigantea. NCBI lineage: Eukaryota > Viridiplantae > Streptophyta > Magnoliopsida > Caryophyllales > Cactaceae > Carnegiea > Carnegiea gigantea. The sequence goes on from JAKOGI010001006.1 coordinate 127,923, forward strand.
CTATTCCTCACACAAAAGCCTCTATGAGATGACAGTTGAGGATGTTGAACCAGCCTACAGCCATTAGATAAATGATTCAACAAAATATTCTATTCATCCCAACAGCAAGTTCTTCATCATCTTCAATCTTATTGCTTTGAGATGCCTACAAATAAAGGATTGTTCAACCTCAAATTATGATATTTTATACCTTTTCATTGTCTAAAATTTGCTTAAAATAAATTATTAAATTGGAATTTCAATAGTGTTTTATTCATTTTGTAGGAATTGAAAAATTTTTGAAAACATACACAATTTGTACAAACAAGGTTAGGCTTTAGATCAAATGGGCAAAGGAAAAGGGAAAGAAAACAAAAACAACAACAAGAAGAAGAAGCGCAGCCCAGCCTTCAACCCAGAGACGAGGCCTAGCCTGCCTCCACCCTTGCCCCACGCACTGAGCACGTCCCCCACCTGTTCTTTCCTCCCCCTCCCCTCCCCCCCCTCAATTTGCAGGCTTGTTCCTTACCTACAATCATGAGCACAGTGAGCCCAGGCCCAGAGTCGAGCCTAGTCACTAGCGAGCCCCAGCGCTCCCCTCTCGTTTCATACTGACGAGCCTAATTCACTCCCCCACACTTCTTGCTTGTGGGCTTCTTCCTTCCTTTTTGCCCTCAGTGCGCACCCGAAGCCTTATCCCCCTTTTCACTTAATAATTCACGTGCCATGCATGTGACCTAGGCTTTTCCCTCACCCCCATTACTTCAGCTTCGTTCTTTTCTTCTACTAGAGCTTAGAGTGCCTCTTTCCCCTTTCTTTCAATTTTCTCTTTCATTATGACTCTTCTTCATTGCCCTTAAATCAGCATCAATGTAATTTTCTCCACTACTATTATGTTCATCTCTTCATTTTATTAATTGGGTTGATTAATCGGCAATGAATAACTCGATGGTTATGAAAGATTTAAGGACGCATAGGTTTCGAATATATGGGGGCCACAATTGGAAGAAAAACGCATGTTCATGGACGATGGTGGTAGTAGTTTTCATTTTCTTCCTTCTGTTTTTTTTTTTTTCAAATTTGGTAATTTTGATTTTCTCTAGATTGATATTATTGGGTGAATATTTTCAGATTTAGATGTGATTGTCACACAACAATTAGTTCAAGTTTCATATTAGTTTCTTTTTATTGTGATTTTGATGCTCAGTTCTGCATTTTGAGTTGTTCGAATATGCGATAATTTTAGGCTTGCAGTTTGCTTGTTCTTGCCCTACTTTGGTTTTGTGGTTTGCTTGATATATTCCCCAAGTTGATTCTATTGGAGTTCGAATCTATTTTTGTTGCGCATATGAATTATGTTAGCATTTGATTTCTAATTTTAGTTTGAGATCTACCCATTGCTTGCAATTTTGTGAAATGAGGTTTATTCTCTGTTCATTTCGCATGTTGGGTCCTCTATTTAGTTTTGTAGTTTTGCCTAATTTTCATAGTTTCTATTTTATTTATTTATTTGGTTTTTAACTCAGATTAAGCCAAGAGTCTAAGTCAATGTCGATTTAATTTACTTCGAGACCTAATTACGTCCCCATTCATGTGCACCGACCCTCAAGTGTTGTGATATGCTTGCTGTTTAAACTAATCGTTATTGAAAATGAGAACAAGTTTTTTGCGTTGTTGCTCGGGATGGAATTTGTAAAGTTAGGTTACGAGTTCAGTTGAATCGTCGTTTAGTTGATTGAGTCGTTGGCATTTCGTTTCGTACTTTTTGATTTTCAATTTTGTTTGGGTGTTTGTTTAGTTTTGTCTTTTTTAGTTTAGATTTTTAGTTTTATCTTCGACTGGAGTTTGTATTTTGATTTTTATTTTGTTTGTTTTTATTTTGCTTTTTGTGACTAATTTTCCACTGGTTAAAAATAGAATTAACAGTTTTAATGTTGTGAATAGTGTAAGGACAAAATTAGAATTTACAAAAAAAATCATCTGTGCAGGTTTTTCTTCAGATTTCAGATTCAGTTTTTATTTTTCTAGGCTAATCTAGTGCTAATTTTGTTGTCTTGATGTTTTTAGTAGATTCGTGGGGACTTTAAGAGTCCAGCTAACTTTTTGTGAAATCTTTAGGCATTTTTGGAATTTGCAACAATTTCTGGAAATAATTTTCTTTGCTAATTTTTCTGCACTATTATGGCAAAAATAAATTTGCAAAAAAAATGTATCCATATTTTATGTGATTGTGCTGAATTTTTTGCGTTCAATGTTTTCAACTTGGATTTTAACTTTCTATTTTTTTTAGTTTTTGTTTTGTTCGAGCTTTTGATATTTTCTATTTTCTGTGTCTAAACAAAAATAAGAAAAAGCAAAGATGCTCCTATTTTGCATTTGGGCTTATTTTCTAATTTTTTTTTTTTTTTGGGTTAGGTCAATCCTTATCATTTAAATCTTGTGGTCTTTGTTTTCTTTTAGTAATATAGTTTTATTTTTGCTACTTTATTTTGTTTTGTTAACCTCATTATTTATGTGCCTGGTTTTTGTTTTAGTTATTAGTTCATAGGTAGTTGCGTTAGAGTCATTTATTTTTCCCCCTTAAAAAGAACATTAAAAAATTGACAAAAAAATTGAAAACACTAACAAATTGGAAATACTCTACTCATGGCGAGTATGTTTTTCCTACTAATCCTTACCCCCAGGATCACTTTAGAAACTCGTATGACCCATCTTACTCTTTTTGAGCCTCTTATTTTGTGAGATTATTGTAAGTCTTCTGATCATGATTTATAATTATCCTTATCATGATTATGTTGATGGTATGTATGCGAGTCTTGGTAAGACGATAAGCAAAATGTCTGATAATATAATAGAGACTATGAAGGAAAGAATTATTATACATTCTCCCTATGTTCATTATACTAGGAAGAAATATAATTTGTCTGAGTCTGAATTTAGTTAAGGATCTCCTAAACCTCAAGTTAATCTTTACAATGATTTTTAGCCCTCTTATCATGCTAGGCGTGATTTGCATGACAACATGCCTTTGCCTAGCCTAGAGCAAGAGAATGACATCCCTGTGTCTCTATAACCTGACCTTGCAGTTGAACCTAGCTCACATGAGGACATCATTGGCGATGTCCTAGTTTCACCGAGCCATCCACCCTTTTTGAGTTTGAGGTGGGTGAAGACTTTAAGAGTACTGGTATGTTTGATATGAGCATCAAAGCTAAAGTTAAACATCATGATGTTGATGAATCAGAAGATATTTCTTTACATGAGTCATATAAGGAGGAAATTGAGCCTACTAATTTGAAATTCAATGATGATATTCTTTCTATGGAATATGAGTCTTTTTCATGTGGCTTAAACGAAAATAAAAGTCTTTATGTAGGTTTCTGTTGTTGAATATGAGTCATTGTCTTTTGACCCCGTAATTATCAACCATCTTTTTGAGCCAGATAAGTCTACATTTACTGAGTCTGAGACTTTTGTGCCTATGAATGCTGATTTAGACCAGACTCTTGAACATGTTGAAAGAAAAGGACTTATAGACTTAGGATCTATTTTTCTGCCTGAACAGCTAATTCATGAAGGCAAAATTTTTAGGGTGATGACCCTTTTGCTGGCTCCTTTTAAGTACATCTGTCTGTTTGATGTTTGGGCACGATAATTTGATAAGTTGAAGTGCACCCTTACTTGTGTTGCACTGATGCTATGGATGTTCTGTAGTTGGCACAAACTCTTTAATTTTCGTCGTTTTATTTATTGAGAGTTATTTTTGCTAGTTTAATAAGCTACTTCATGCTTTAATGAGATTTGATTTGAATAGCAATGTGCAGCTTGAAATGGAGTCGCTAATGTGCCATGAGCCTCTTTGTCAAAACAGATTTCAAGATGCTATAGCTTTGGTGTATTTTTGCACATGACCTAATATAATCGTTCCTCTCTTGATTCTCTATTTATTTTGTTTTTCTTTTGTGTATATGGTTTTCTTTTTGAGTTTAGAGTCTTGTTATTTTTGTGTCCTTTTGAGTCTTCTTTCTTTTATATATATATATATATATATATATATATATATATATATATATATATACTTCTTGTTGGTTTTAATATTTCTTTTAGACTCCCGATGACGGCATTATGGAATTTATGTTGGGGGGGAGGGAAGCATAGTTTCAAAAAAAGCAATTGAAATAAAAGGTATGAAAATGTTGAATATTTAAAAGATTTTTTGTTTTGTTTTGGGAATATATATATATATTATATATATATATATATATAGATATATATATATATATATATATATATGCTATTCTGATTGACTATGTTATCTTGTATGTTAGCTATTAGGTTGTATATAGATATAGTGTGCATGATAGAACTTTGTCCTAAATGTGATATTTATACCATAGTCCTAACCCTTGACATTTTTGAAAGCAAGCCGACTTGACATTGGTAGATGAACCTGCGAGATTCTGTGCCTTAAAGATGAATTTATCATTTTAAGTCTCATATTTTTTTTTCGTGTGTCTCTTCCATGATTATACCCCTAGAACTTGCTTTGATTCTCTTCAAAATCACATTTAGTATGTGCATTATGGTGATATGATAGAGGCATTTATCTGTTTTTGTGAGCCACATTAGCCAAATTGCCACCCTGATTTGAATGTTTACCCATTGCTAACTCCTTGAGCCTTGACCGTCATTATTATGAACCCTTCATGTTAGCCCTTGGCCTAAACACATTTTCTATACCTAAGCAAAGGTTAGTGGGGCAACACTTCAATATATGTTGGGTAGCTTCAGGGTGATAATGTATTTGATGGTTGATTTTGGAACTTTTGATGTGGTGCATGGATGTAGTGTTGTGATCATTTGAAAAATGAGATGTGTTTTTGCATGCAATTCATTCATTTTCGTAATGAAAAAGAAATAGAAAGCAAAAAAATGATGAAAAAAGTTTTTAAAAACGAAAAAAATTTCAAGAGTTAAAACTGTAAAAAGCTGTGAATTAGAGCGTTTGGCGAGAATGCATAGTGATTGTATATACTCATTTCCAATGGTTTATTTTTGGGGGCTATGCATTTTGTTGTCATAAGTTTTGGGAGAGTGTAGTATGGAATTGGTGTAAGGTTGCTCGCTTATTAGTTACTTGGTTCTGGCTCCTTATTTCCCCAAATCAATTTTCCCTCTCTTACCCTTAGCCGATGACAACACTAATAAACTTCTCTTGATTATCATCTTGCATTTCGCATTATAGTGGTGGAGAATTGAGAATTTTAGCAAGCTTATGGTAGTTTGCATGAGTGGAAGATAATTTGAGTGAACCTTATTATGTCTTAAACACATAAGCGGGAGTGTTCCACATATTTCCTGAAGTGATGTTCTACTAGTTGGGCTGCTATATCTATTGTCTAAGTGGGGTGAAAGATTGCGTATGAGTGTCATTAGTGGGGATTAAGAGTTTCATGATGTGTACATTGTTTTTATAGTCATCTAATGCTTAGGTTACTAGAGTAATGTAGTTGATTGAAATGTGTGTATATTTTCTTTGGTATTGTACATGTACTTAAAAAAAAAAGCTCAAAAACTTTTCAATTTTTAATTTTAGATTTCTTTTTATTTTGCATAGATTTTGTTAGTATATCTTATGTAAATTCTCACAAGACCTTACATGTCCACTAGAGGTAACCTAGATGTTTAAAGGGCTTCTTGCACATGTTAAATATAACTGTGATTTATATGAAAGTAAGTTGGGATTTTATTTTATATTTTTGTAGGATTTTTAGTTTCATTTGACTTGCGGATGAGCATCGCGGATGAGCAAAATTTAAATATGGGATATTTGTTTAACTTGAAATTATGATATTTTATACCATTTTATTATCTAAAATTCACCCAAAATAAATTAGTAAATTAGAACTTTAATAATATTTTTGTTTATTTTGTAGGAATTGGAAAAAAAGTTGGAAAAATAAACAATTTGGTCAAACAAGATTAGACTTTGGATCAAGTGGACAAGGGAAAGGGAAAGAAATAAAAACAACAAGAACAAGCAGCAGTGCCCAGCCTGCAGCCCAGAGCCGGCCCCAGGCGGCCTCCACCCCTGCCTCACATGCTGAGCTTGCGACCCACCTGTCCTTTTATCACCCCCAATTCACTGGCTTGTTCCTTGCCTGTAGTCATGAGCACAGTGAGCCCAGGCCCAGAGTTGAGCCTAGTCACTAGGAAGGCCCAGCACCCCCCTCTCCTTCTCATACTTGCGGGCCTGTTCTTTTTCCCCCAAACGAGGCCTAATTTGCTCCTCCTCACTTTTTCGCTGTGGGCTTCTTCTTTCCTTTCTCCCGTCACCCCACCCGAAGCCTTATCCCCCTTCTCACTTAATAATTCAGGTAGGGATGGCAACAGGGCAGGTCGGGGACGGGGGAATATTCCCCCGCCCCTGCCCCCCGTCCCCGCCCCCGTCCCGATGTCAGGGATAATTTTTTCCCCCGTCCCCGTCCCTGTCGGGGCCCCATTTCCCTAAGTTTTAGTGATGAGAGCACATAAAATGCAAACCCAATTAGGGGAAAAATTACAAGCCCAATATCAAAATAATCAAACAATAAGCCCTAAACAAAAAAGAAAAAGTAAACCTAACTTAAGCCATTGAAAGTTCAACATTGAAATTCAACACTAAACCTGACACTCAAAATTCAAAGTTAAAACTCAAGAATTACAACACCACTTCAAAGTTCCAAAAATTAAACTACCAACTCACCCAGAATCTACAATCCTCAGGATGAAGTTTCATTTACACAATTAACCAGGATGAAGCTTCATTTACACAATTAACCAAATTAAACTACCAACTCAACCCAGAATCTAATAATTTGCACAAATTGAACTACCAACTCAACCCATAATCTACAAAACTCAACTAGTAAACTAAGCGGATTGCTTAACTCAGAATCTACAATCCTTAGGCAAGTTTCATTTACACAATTAACCAACTCAACCCAATTAATTTGCACAAATTAAACTACCAGTCACTATAGATTACTTAATAATTTAATAGAAACACAAAGTTATAAAGTTAAATCTAATGGAAAGGAGGGTAGAGTAGACGGACTATAGACTGCTGGGGACGTACGTGGCGGTGCCGATGCACTGGGAGACGGCCGACGACGGCGACAAAGGCACAGATAGCGGTGAACTGGGTGGCAAAGGCCCCGGCTGAGCAAGGACGGTGGCGGGATGGGCGAAACAGTAGCAGGGGGAGCCCAACCAAGAGGATACTTGCAAGGATGAAGCTTAATCTGTAGAAAAGTTGTAAAAATGGCAGAATAGAGCAATAGCCACCGAAAAAAAGACCAGAACAGAGGTTACAAAGTAATGGCCAACGAGCAATAGACAACGAACAGAGCATAGGTCGAGCAGTACCTTAATAACGAACAGAAGAACAGAGCAATGGCGGGCCGGCGTCCTAGATGAACAGAAGAACAGAGCAACGGCGGGCTGGCGACGTCCTCTGGCTCTCAGACCCGGATCTGGAAGTAACTGAGTAATGGAGGGATGATGGGTCGAGGGGAGAGAAAGTGAGAGACTAGTGAGTGCCTTGGCCCTTGAGTGCTTGACTGAAGTGATGGAGTCTGGAGGCTATTGGAATGGGTAGTAGTTAGGGCTTTCCTTTTCCCTTAAAAATACTTATATACCCTTTTAAAATCTGTAGTTAAATTAATAAGCTAAGGGTACATGCGTAATTTTAATCAATATTCAGGGCGGGGAAACGGGTTCGGGGACGGGTAAATTTCCCTAGCAGGGAGCGGGTCCGGGGATGAGGGGGATTTCCCCCCGCCCCGTCCCTATCCCCGGCCCTGACGGGTTCAGGTAATTTTCCCCGCTTCGGGGCGGAGCCCCAATGGGGACGGGGAAACCCTGCTCCATTGCCATCCCTAAATTCAGGTGCCGTGCACATGGCCTAGGCTTTTTCCTCACCCCGGCTGCTTCAGCTTCATTCTTTCCTTCTGCTAGAGCTCAAAATGCATCTCCCCCCTTTCTTTCAATTTTCTCTTTCATCGTGACTATTATTCGTTGCCCTTAAATCATCATCAGTGTAATTTTCTTCATCACCATTATGTTTATTTCTTTATTTAATTAATCAGCTTGATTAATGGGCCATAAATAACTTCAGGGTTATGAAAGTTTGAAGGACGCATAGGGTTCAGATGGGGGCTACAAAGGGAAGAAAAATGCTTGTTCATGGGGGAGGGTTGTAGTAGTTTTCATTTTCTTCTTCCCATTGTTTTTTCTTTCGAGATTCAGTAATTTTGATTCACAGTTTGTGTAATTGGATTATGGGTTGATACTATTGGGTGAAGATTTTCATATTCAGATTTGATTATGACATAGCAATTAGTTCAAGTTTTATATTGGTGTCTTTCTATTGTGATTTTCACGCTCAATTCTGCATTTTGAGTTGTTCGAAGATGTAAGAATTTCAGCCTTGCAGTTTGCTTGTTCTTACTCTACTTTGGTTATGTGGTTTGATTGATATGTTCCATAAGTTGATTTTACTATGGGTTCGAATCAATTTTTGTTGGGATATGAATTCTGTTGGTATTTGATTCTAGTTCTTAGTTTGACATCTATCCATTGCTTCCAACGTTGTGAAATGCGGTTTATTCTCTGTTCATTCTCTTGTTGGGTCTTATATTTAGTTTTGTACTTTTGCCTACTTGCCGTAGTTTTTATTTTATTTAGTTTGTTATTAACTCATATTAATCCAAGAGTGAAAGTCAATGTCTATTTAATTTACTTAGGCACCTATCTACATCCTCATAAATGTGGACAAACCCTCAAGTGTTGCGATACGCTTACAGTTTAAAGTAATCGTTATTCAAAATGACAAGTAGTTTTTTGACACCGTTGTCAGGGATGAAATTTGCAAAATGAGGTGGCAACTTTAGTTGAATCATTATTCAGTCGATTGAGTCATTTTCATTTGGTTTTGTACTTTTTGATTTTCAATTTTGTCTGGGTGTTCATTTAGTTTTAGTTGTTTTAGTCGTTTTAGTTATGATTTTTTTTCTTTTAATTTTTAACAAGAGTTTATATTTTGGTTTATATTTTGTTCATTTTCATTTTTCCTTTTATGACTAATTTTCTACTGGAAAAAAAGAATTAACAGTTTTAGTGTTGTGAATGGTGCAAGGACAGAACTCAAATTGATAAAAAAAAATCATCTGCGTAGGTTTTTTTTCCTTTCAAATTTTCAGATTCTGTTTTGATTTTTCTGGGATAATCTAGTGCTGATTTCACTATTCCATTTTTCTTAGTAGATTCTAGGGATTTTTAGAGTCTAGCTAAATTTTTGTGGAAATTTTAGGCATTTTTGGAATTTTTCAGCAATTTTCAAAAATAATTTTCTTTGCTAATTTTTCAGCACTAATATAGGGCATAAAAAATTTGAAAAAACATATCCATGTTCTATGTGATTGTGCTGAATTTTTTATGCATAGTGCTCTGAATTTAGATTTTGACTTTCTATTCACTACAACAAATATGAAGGATATTGACACAATTTTCAGGGAATCTTGACACATGAAGTTGTGCAAAAATATAATTGTGACACAAACCCAAAACGTGACAAAAATGCATGTCACAAAATTTATTGTGACACAATTTCGTGTCACAAGTTTTCTTGATAGGCACAGGCATCACAAAATGAATCCAAACAAGTGCTACATAGAATCATTTTGTGACATACATACTCATCACAAAATAAATTGTACACGCTTCTAATTATCACAAAATGATTTTTTTTAATATAAAACCATTGAAATAGTTGACAGCAAATGTCGTCTGCATTATGCATAGCTTTATTGTTGTACACTTTTTTTCCCTTGTTTATTTATATTATATAATTTATGCTACCTTTCATGCATATAAGTAGCTACACACACACACACAAAATTACTTGCTAATTATACACTCACTTAAACATTGGTCTAAACAAAATGAAATTGTGCAAATGCCACCATAACAAACAAAAATATATACTTGATATTTATAAATTATGTGACCCCTTTGAGACCAATGTACAATAACATATATAACATAATCCAAAATATAAGTCAATCAAATAAAGACAATATATACATTCATCCAAAAGGCATTGGTTTTGGCTTGTTTATCAAAACCAATATTCTAAACCATGATTTTGTTTCTCCCAAAAACAAAATTACAAAAATATACTTGTATCCAACTTCGATTAGATCTCGTTTCAACTGCGAGCATCCGCATCCGCATCCTCATCATATGGACTTGGAATGTATAGGGATGGAATATTCGTGCCATTAACATTTGAAATATCCTCGTTCAATTGTCCCTGGAAATATATAAATCCAAATTAATGTTAATGCCGCTATTTAGCATCTCACACTTTCACGAAGAGAAGTCCAAGTGACATGATAATCATGGACCAAAAGCAAGAAATGAAAAAAAGATGCACTCGAATTGATGAAACTAGAATGATAGGGTAAAAGAATTACACAGGCTAAAACAACTTAGCAAGAAATATGGTAGCTAATTGAGATTGCTCTTGAACAATCTAATTTAGAAGAAATACTTCATGTTAGATCCTGCAAATAATTCTAAGTAAACTATATCTGCTCTTTTTCCATGTAAACTTTTAGAAGAATTCCTCATGCAGATATATTGCCAAGAAATCAATTCAGAATCGAAGACTAGCACACTGCCAGTAGTATCCCATATCCACAGTGAAGATATGATACCCATATGCAAAATCTAATATAAGGGAGCCACTACCAAACTAAAGACCCCATTCATAGTTTCCCACTTTCCACTACACAATCATGCTATTAATCCTATGTCATCTGGTTCTCCCATAGGCATAGATGGAGGTGTAAAGAAGAAATTATGAGCCAATGGGTTATGGTGGATGCAACTAGTGCAACTGTCTTGGTAATGCAATGAGTGCAAGGCATGCACTTCATCACCATTATTTGATGCTTCAGGTTTACCTAAGTCCTCCCCGTGGCCCCTCACTTGCCTACTATCCATGCAGAAACAGCGCCTACAGAACAAGGATAAGGTTATGTACATGTAATCCATAGATACAGTCATAGGTAAATGCCCACCAAATTAAGTCACAAATACTTCTGTGCCCTCCATGCTTAAACCCTTTACGACTTGGCATATAGAGGGGAGGGGGAAGAAAAAAGGTGTTCTGCACATTCAGATCAATACCTAAATGAGGCTAACAAGCAGTTTTCCTATCCTAACTTTTTATTTTTAAAATGTCCATGCAAAATCTCTACAACAACCAATGGCATTCCTTAGTTGTTCAGGAAGTAGTGATAGCAGCACATGTCTGTAACTTTCAATGTGGCACTAGGAAAATTTAATCTATAGGCATTGATTTGCTATCCAACACACATCCCATTTTCATTACTTTAGGTTTAGTATTTTGCATCACTGATGTCATAGCTCAAGTTCTTCAACATGATATAGGAGGAAGGCTAAGAGGGACAAACCTAATTGTCTACTTAATCCTGCCTAATAAATCCCCGACAAGCCTATCACCTAGCATTAAGAATATGATGATTTTAGACATATGTAACTTGCTAAGAATGATGGCATTACTTGCCCAACAAATGACAATGGGGTCATCAACCTGGCAAATTGCACAAAAATTTTTCCACAAAGATCCAAGTGCTATTGCTAGCTAGCATTTGAAGCCAAAGAACAACAACAGAGTCATCAGCTCAACCATGCTATTTCAAGCTCATCCTTTATGTGTTTCCACAGTTTCAGCCTTACGCAGCCAAAATGCGCACAAATTTATAAGGTATAAATCCTTAGGCAATAGGCAATTAAGCCAGATAAGATACAATGCTCTTATAAGATGTGCCTTATAAGGTTTAAAATCCTCCAACTCATAACATGGGGCAGGCGACATGAGGCACAAATTATCTGGCATAAAATATAAGTAAAGATAGCATGAAGCACTTGATGCCACTAACATAGAGCATCATAATCCATGATAGAGGACTAAGCACATTCACATTGCCATAACTACAATGAAAAGACCCAAAACAAGGAAAATGGGTATGAGTAAACCAGCAAAAGCAGTACTCCCTCAGGCTTAAACTATGTAATCCTTAGGCTAATCCAGCGCTATCATGTCTCTATGAAAATGGAATCAGCAAGGAGACATCAGAATATCCATAAACATGCATTAATTTTCTTTTATTCTCTTGAAAGATCCAAAACACTTTTGATCCGTAAGTATCAAGTCAACATGAAAAAGCTATGTCAACATATTGTAAAGAACATAGCATCCTTGCTCATGTTCATTCCTAATGTAGGCTTGTGTTTGCATCCTTAAAAGAAAATATCAACACGAGATTTTATGCCCAGTACACTCTTCCAATACTTCCTATATCAATATCCAAAGAGCTATTTGGCCAACTAGCCAACTTACACAAAACGAAAGCATGGTATAGGCATTTAAGTTCCAATTATGATCATCAGACTGGAACACCCCTCATCCAACATGCACCATCAAAAAACCCCCAAAAAAAAGTTTAAACATGGCATGAAGACATAATTGACTTCATGAAGGTTCTGCCAAATGGTTAAAAATAATTATCATTAATCTCCAAGGCATTGTGAATACTACTTTTCCCAGAATAGTAATATCTCTACTCCTCGCTGACTTGGGAAAGCATCTTCCAAGGATTGAAAAACACTTCTTTTTGTGGACATTAATCAGCAATGGAGCAAATATCACTAATTCAAAATAGGATAACAACACTCAAAGGGAGAAGAGGGACCAGAACTAGTAGCATCAAACATGTAGTAAGAGCACCAGTTTTGAATCTGTTCTTTATTATAAATACTTAAATCAATACCTTAATTTCCTATATGACACTCATGCAACGTTAATTTCCTATATGACAATCCCAAGGTTAGGGAATGATCTCAATCAGATCAAGCAACAAGAATCCATTAGAAATGAGAAGAATATAGAGGCGAAGAAGGTCTATCCCAAGGTAAATTAATTAGCAATGATGAAAACACAATCAAATATGAATCACGTATCAATAATATGATAAATAATATCTTACCTGTGATTGGTGTAGATGATAATTTTCTAAAAGAAGTGGATCCATGTTTGGATAAGCAACCGTTTTACCAGACATACCAAATGCAGTGTAAACAAGATGAATCTCGGACTGCAAGTCTTTTATCGTATTTTCCATGCTTTTAATTTGATTGTCTTGGAAGCTAATTTTAGCTTCTGGCGCATGACTTGAGCTTATTTTTCTCATTCTTCTTTGATCATCATTGAGTTTCATTATTTGAGACTTTGTGACTCCAATACCATAATTAAGCGGCCTTTGTAGGGTTTCACCCTCCATAAGCTCTTTCCAAACGGCATTATGAATTTCAAATTCTGCAGCAGTGTCTATAAGTCTAGATATGCCCAATTCCGTAGTTTTTTTAGCTACTAAGTCCCTTGCTTTCTCCTGCAGCATGTGTTCAACATAAACCATGCATAAAATAAAACCATTAGCCATTTGTTGCCAATCATAAATCTATAACCCTTTAAAACAACATTTAGCTTTACCATAAACTCCTTAGATTCTGCTTGAACATATGTTCCATTTTTTGTTTGATGAGCCATGTCAAAGAATTTAACCTCAGTTGGCTGTCTTTTCTTCTTTAGTTGCTACAAAAATAAACATGTTAGATCACGAACCTTCATAAGAACATTCAACTAAAACTTAGAATTCTGAAAAACTTACAAATTCATCTTTCTTTCATGCAAAACTTATAGCACTAGTAGTGCGGGAATGTATTTGTGTACTTCGAGCTTCTTTTCCTTTCTGTGATAATTTCTGTAATCATTTACGATAATTCAACATATCATGCAATTGGCAAAGTGAACATCTAACATCCCAATTTTTGTAAAAAAGGGGTTTTTAGCTTCAATAATAAATGGCTTAGCCTTTCCAACTTAAAAATGCTTTAGTAATTATTGTAATACCTTGGCCTTCTCAGATCTTATGTTAGACTTGAGCTTCTCCTATTGATGATCAGCAAACCCAGATGGTTCGTCAACCAAATCGAGTGCCTTGAAAAGTTGCTCTTGACTATAGTTTTTTTTCTTCATCTTTGATGTAAACACCATTTTCTTCTCGAGCTATCTTAAGCTTAATTTTGGCTTTCTTTAGAAGTTTATTCTTGTACCTCTTCGATACTTGCTACCAAATTTATCCAAAACAACTTTGTCCATCTCCGAAGTATATGGCATACTGAATTTCTCCTATACATCAAACATCAATGAGCATCAGCATGAACATTCTACTGTAAGCTAATGAATACAACAGAAATAGATTTGTGAGTGTTTTTGGTTGTTACAATTAAGAATAATAGTCTGTAACATTGTCGTGGTCTCCTTTTACTCGGCATGTTTCATGTACCAAATTAATGCATACAAAAAAAACAAATTAAGTAAACATCATGTAACATGAAGGCATCAATAGCTTACCCAAAGCTCTGCTATGAGCTTAGCACCACAATATTTCTTTACTTCAAAGAAATTTTCTAAATCAGGAGGGACAAGAGTAAATTGCCCTATAAGTGAAGTCATAAACCTTGTACAAAGGCCTCCAACAGCTTTGATTGGTTGAAATAGATCATCTACATGAACTAGAATTCTTACCGTCACCCAAGAGCTTATATACATCTTTCATTGACATCTTTTGCATTCTAAGCACTTTCCCTTGATCATCTATATTAGTTTAAAACAAAAAAAAAAGATGAACAATAACATATTAGAAATAATAAATAAAATTCTACATGAACTATCATTTAAGTAACGTAAGACAGACTAGAGAACTACCAATTATCTCAACTTCCATCAACAATTTTGATTCATGGTCATCACCTTCATCTTTTGATGACTCAAATTGAAGAGTTATAGGTTGGTAAGAGATCTTTTCGGGAGGTACGGGTTGAGATAATTGGGAAAGTGATGCACCTTGATGGGTGATGGGACGAAAAACAGGCAGAATTACAGGTTGCACATAATTTGGTTGTTGTAAGACAGGAGCTGATGGTTGACATTGTGACTCATTTGGCTCCGAAGAGCTTAGATTTATGCATGCGGCCAGCATCCAAGAATTGCTATGAAATGGCCAAAACGCACTACGAGGCATTGTAAAACTACCCGATTGCAAATTTTTTGGTTGTAAACATGGCTGAGAAAGATTACCTACGGGTAAATAGTGGTGCTGTGAATGAGGTTGTATATGGTTAGCATTCTGATCACAAGGCTGCTGTAGTATATGTTTGTCCAAGGATTTTCTAAACCTAAACATTTTTGCACTCCTACAATACTTGCAACTATAATATGTACAACTGAAATTGTTAGCGCATATGAACGATCACAACAATATAAGCAAACCATTAACATTATCAAATAGAAGCATACTAAAACATAAAAAAAAAACATCAACTCATGATATATAAAAGAAAATGAAGTAAAATAAGAAATAAAGTAGACTAGGATCACAAAATGAGAAACAAGCAAATGAAAAATAGTCCATGGTACCATGACTAACAATCATCAAGCCACAAAAATAAAATTAAAAAAAATCATTAAAGGGCACATGAGAACAATTTTACAAGTGATGAAATACTAATCCTCCTCTTCTTGGATATCTAGCCTTCCCCAACTTGACATGTCACTCAAATCAACTCTTGGAATAACGAAAGGTATGCATTCTGGATAGCATTCATCAACACCCCTGTCCAAGTTAGGTCCCATGTCAAATAAATCTCTTGGTTTGGTTATAACAACATGGGACCATCCAGCCTCTCTCTGGTCACCCACGTCAAAAACTTGCCTTGCTTGTGATGCAACTATGAATGGATCATCCTTCAAAACTTGTCCAGTATGCATTAATCTTGAGAAGTTTACCATAGGGAACCTAAATTTATCATTCTTTAATCCTTCTGATGGTCTAATATCCACCCAATCACATCGGAATAATACAACCTTACATATGCTAAAATAATCCAATTCAACAATTTCTGTAACAGCTTTATAGTAGTGCCCTCCCTCAGCTTCCACCATTACTCCTGAATTTTGGGTTCTTATATACCTTTCACGTCTCTTAGTCAAGAATCTATATCCATTTATAATGTAGCCATTATACTTTTTAGCATAGCGGCTAACACATTCAATAAGAGCAATTAAATTTTTATCGCAATTACTCCTCTTCATAAATGGGATCTGCTGAAGATTATGCAGCATCACTATTAGTACATTACTATTAGTACAATACTAAACACATGTGATTATATAGCTTACTCCACATAAAAAAAAAACACATAATGGTAATCAAGGTTTTCAGACCTGACATCGCAACCAATGTGGAAACTTTTCGATCAATAATCTTTCCTCTGTTCTCACATCGATGCGTCCTGGTCTATGATTTCGTTCTTAAGCTAAAAAAGAACTGTAATAGCTATCTTGTCAGATTCTTGTGCTGTGTATGTGTTTATGTGTGTAATGATTCAAATATAAGATACTCACTCACAGTAAGGTTGGATCTTTTCATGATTAAGTAGCACATAACAATGCGCTTGAGCTAATAACTTATCATCAAGTTCAAAACACACAACTTTCCCAAGAGCACGACTGCTAGAATTTAGCAAATACTTCTCTTTACCAGGAATATTTTCATCATTCCGCTGACCATGATTAAATGGGGTTTCTATGCCTTCAAAATGTCTCGAACAAAAAGTTATACTCTCTTATGCAACATATCCTTCTGCCATGGATCCCTCAGGCCATGCTCTATTTCGAACATATGATTTTAGGAGCACCAAATACCTTCAAAAACCAATAAATCACATAAAGCTAAGTTAATAGACAAATAAAGCATATTAGTAAGAAAATTAACCTTAAGAAGACAAACAATTTTACCTTTCAATGGGATACATCTAGCGGTAATGAACAGGACCACCCAGCCTGACCTCGTGAATTAAATGAATTATCAAATGAACCATGATTGTGAAGAAACTTGGAAGAAACATCCTCTCTAACTCACATAGCATCATGACAACTTCCTCTTCTAGCTTGTCTACCTCACTGAGATCAAGAACTTTACCACACAAAACTTTGAAGGAGTGGCATAAATCAGATATAACCTTTATCACCCATGATTGTGATCAGGAATCCAAGGATGCCTTAAGAGCAATTGGAAAAATATCTTACATGCGAACATGCCCATTATGACTCTTTAGGTTAAATAGCTTACGATCCTTCATGCTAACAGCCCTTGAAATGTTTGATGCATACCCATCAGGAACTTTAAGTTTGTTTAGCACTTGAAGGAATGCACTCTTTTCAGCATTGGACATACTATAGCATGCAGGTAGCAAGTATAGCTTCTTATTAGGGCACTCAATAGGGTGAAGATCATGCCTAATACCCATTTTCATGAGATCCCTTCGTGCCTTTTCATTGTCCTTTGTCTTCCCATCTAAGTTTAATAGTGTCCCGAGTACATTATCACACACATTTTTTTCTATATGCATAACATCCAAATTATGCCTAAGCAAATTGAATTCCCAATAACGTAAGTCAAAAAATATGCTTCTCTTCTTCCATAATTGTTGGTCCCCATCAATATCCTCCTCAAGAAGATTATCGACATCATCAAATGCGCCAAGATTAGAACTAAAACTTTCAGTAACTTCCTCACCTAGAAAATCATGTACTGAAGTGCAAGCATTGTACTTGTTTCTTTTTCTAGAAGGTCTAGCTGCCTTACCAAATGTGAAAGTCATGCCTTCTAATTCTTTGAGGACTGCGGATCCACTAAGTGGAGCTGGAGGGTCTCTATGTTCAACAGTGCCATCGAATTGATTACTTTGGAATCGATAGGGATGGTTATGTTGAAGCCACCTACAGTGACCCATGTAGCTGTGCTTCTTTCCATGCTTTAACCAAATGGAATGAGTGGAATTGGCACAAATAGGACATGCAACTCGTCCTTTAGTACTCCAACTAGACAAGTTAGCATAAGCAGGAAAATCATTTATAGTCCAACAGAGACATGCATGCAGTGAAAAGTTCTCTTTCGCACAAGCATCATGAGCACTAACGCCATCCCATAATTGCTTCAACTCAAGTATTAAAGGCTATAAATAAACATCTATGCCATTTCCAGGATCTTTTTCCTCTGGAATAATCATTGAAAGAATGAGAGATTGTGGCTTCATGCATATCCACGGAGGCAAATTATATGGGATTAATAAGACTGGCCATGTGCTATATGTTGTACTCATTGTACGAAAAGGGTTAAGCCCATCGCTAGCAAGGCCAAGCCTCACATTACGAGGGTCAGAGGTGAAACCTGAATATTTATCATCAAATGTTTTCCAAGCTTGACCATCTGCAGAATGTCTTAATTTTCCATTTTTTGTTCAGACCTCATCATGCCTTCTCATATCCTTTGCTGTTTTTGATGACATGTATAGTCTTTTTAGTCTAGGGATTAATGGAAAATAACGCAAGACTTTTGCTAGTTTTGACTTCCGTAACACTGAAGTTTCATCCAATTCTGTGTCAGTAACATCCTCATTTTCTGCTTTTCACCTAGAAGCATTGCATATATGACATGATTCTTGTTTTTCTCTCTCGCCTTAATATAGCATGCAATCATTAGGACATGCATGTATTTTTTTATAACCAAGACCCAATTCATTGGTTAATTTCTTAGCTTTATATGTTGTTAAAGGAAGTGATGTCAAGTTAGGAAAGACATCTCTTAAGAATTCCAACAACATGGTAAACACCTTATTTGACGCACCACCCAAACACTTAAGATGATACAAGTGCAAATTAAAGGCCAAGTTCGAACCGTATACATCGTGACTCTTGAGAGACACATTTAAGTAGCAGTGTCAAACTTCAAATTCATATTATAGCTTTAAGTCAAAGGGTCGTCGTCCATAGGGTCACACAGTGACAAGAGATAGAGAGGTCAATTGTCACTCATTGTATGGGTCATCTTTTAAGCGCACATAGTATGAGATATGTATCATGACATAGCTCCCACTTACCTGCGATCGTCACTCTATATGCTAAGCGAATCGTCAGTCTAGATTTTCACCAAAAATCTAACCTGAGCCATTAGATTAATATACTAAATGCTAATCTTAACACTCAAGATTCGGCTTTTAAGGGTTCAATATAAAATCACATCTTATATTCGACTCCCTTGAGTCTCATCTTAGACTTACTAATGTGATTATATCACATTCATACACCTCCAATATGAGTAATCAATATTGCACACTTATTGCCAATATGATTCAGTCTCATCCTGTGCGCTATTCAAGCGTCAGGGTGATTGCCTGTATGACTAGGCTAATCAAAAGCCTGTGACATTTCAATATGTCTAACAAATAAATCACAAAGCATTTAGCAAAAGAACCTTCAATCTTTATTTCATAAATACTTATTACAAGAAGAACGTATTTGTCATATATAATAAGATTTCATCCAAAAACTACACCCTATGAAACAAATGTGCTTTAAAAGCATATCTAGGAATTGGCTTAGTTAATGGATTAGTAATCATCTTGTTAGTGGGTATATACTTGATCACAACTTCCTTTGTCTTTATAACGTCTCACAGGAAGTGATAACGCCTAGTGATTTGCTTGGTCTTCCGATGGAACTTCAGATCTTTAGCGAACTGGATGACAGTTGTGTTATCACATAACATCTCAACAGGATCATCAACTCTAGAAGTAAGGTTAAGATCCTGAAGGAAACTCTTGAGCCATACTGCCTCCTACGTGGCTAGGCTACATGCGAGATACTCTATCTCCATAGTCGACAAAGCTATGCAGTCTTGCTTCTTACTGTACCATAATGTGGCTCCCCCACCCAGGATAAAGACATATCCTGAGGTTGATCTAGACTCATCTGGGTCACCACCCACATCGACATCTAAACATTCTCTTAACTTAAGGTCCCTACCTTGATAGCATAGGACCAAGTTGGTTGTACCATCAAGGTAGCGCATGATTCTCTTTATGGCATGCCAATGTGCAAGCCCTAGGTTGCTCTAGTAATGACTTACCATGCCAACCTCAAAGCAAATGTCAGGTTGTGTACATAACATGGCAGACATTAAGCTTCCCACGGCACTTACGTGAGGAACATTGCTCATGGCCTCTTTTCCTTTACCTACTTTTAGGTATTGGTCGAGGCTCAAGGTCAAACCCTTCTCAACTGGAGTGTCTACGAGTTTGGAATAATGCATACAAAATTGTTCCAACACTTTCTTGATATATGCCTCTTGGCTCATACCTAAGTTTCTTAGGATGATTTTTGATTATTTTCATACATAGGAAATACCTGGCTTCACTCATGTCCTTCATCCCAAAGATGGAGGACAACCACTGCTTAGCGGCTTCAATCATCTCTAGGTGGTTGTTCACAGCCAGTAGTATGTCACCAACGTATAGGGTAAGAAACATAATCCCTCCGGTTTATCTTTTGACATACACACAGTGATGTTCTAAAACCATGGATAAGCCAAACTAAGTTATAGTTTCATGAAATTTTAAGTACTAAGATCTGAAAGATTGCTTAAGACTATATATGGACCTTTTAAGACAACATACCTTGTTCTCTTGTCCCTTTGATACAAAACCAATGGGTTGGTTCATATACATCTCTTCCTCAAAGCTATCGTTAAGAACATTGGTCTTTACGTCTATTTTAAACAACTCTAAGTTCAAATGGGTAGCTATGGCTAGAAGTAGGCGAATAGAGGCAAATCTCACCACAGGAGAAAATATCCCTTCATAGTCCACACTGTCAATTTGTGTAAACCCTTCCACCACCAAATGAGCTTTGAACTTGTCGATTGGACCACTTGCCCGATGTTTTAGCTTGAAAACCCACTTATTTCCAATAGATTTACGCTAGGATGGAAGATCAACAAGTTTCGAAACCTTGTTTCTCACCACCGAGTCCATCTCATCCCTCACGGTGTCTATCCACTCTTTGTAGTTTAGTGAGTCAATAGCCTCTTGATAAGAGGTAAGCTCCTCAACTTCCAAGGGAGTGCTTAGGAATATTTTGTTTTCGATTTGGAAATATCATCGAGGAATTCTTCCACGCTCACTCCTTCGGATCCTGGGACTTTCATTGTTTGTCTGCCTGGGTGAGGTATCCCTCCCCCTTTCCCTAAGAGGTGGGGGACCCTGAGCATTTGAAGAGTCACTTCCACTATCCCTTTAGGATGTGGGGTCTTAAACATATGGACTAACTGCATGTTTGAGAACTGGAGATTGAGGACGAACCTCATTCACAGGTTGACACTCCTCATGTATTGGAGATTGAGGATGAATCTCATTCTCCTAAGTAGACAAATCTCCCACATTCGTTTCGGATAGGGGAGGCATACCATCTTTGGTGACTTGGTTAGAATCTAAAGTCTGCCCCTCATCGAAAGATTGTTAGATGTCTTGTTGTAACTCAAACAGTTTGACACCTTCTTAACTTCATCAATGGTTAGGAACTCATCCTCAAGAAAAATGTGGGAATGAATCTCTATCATGCCACCATCAGGGTGTTTCCCGTACATCACGTATCCTTTAGATTGTGCAGAATATCTAACAAACATCATTTTTGTGGCTCTTGGACCAAGTTTTCCATGTTTATGGGTTGGATTATGGACATAGTCGGCCGACCCTCATGGGCATAAATGGTCCAAGGATGGCTTCTTACTAAACCATAACTCATATAGTGTGGCAGGTACACTCTTGCTTAGCACATGGTTAAGGATATAGGTTGCCGTAAGCAACGCATCCCTTTATAGACTGATTGGTTGGTTGGCATGTGCCATCATTGACCTAACCATGTTAAGCAATGTGCGATTCCTACATTCCACAACACCGTTCTATTGTGGGATGCGTGGAATTGTTAGCTGTCTTTATATACTTTTTTCCTCAGAGAACTCTTTGAACATATCAGAGAGGTGTTCACAACCTCAATCAGTCCAAAAGACCTTAACCCTATGTTCCAATTGAATCTCTACTTCTGCTACGAAGCGTTTGAACACATGGTAGCGATGAGATAGTAGGTACACATAACCATATTGTGAATAATCGTCTATGACTGTAATGAAATAGATAGCCCCATGACGTGCTTTAATGTTCATGGATCTACATATGTCTGAGTGGATTAATTCTAAAGGACTAAATGCTCTCGAGGCCTTATCGAAAGGCTTCATTGCTGCCTTGCCTACTAGACATGACTCACACCTATGTAACTTAACCCTAGTGAGTCGATCTAAAGACCTTCTTTAGCTAGCCTATTTATCCTATCTTAGTCCACATGACCAAGTCTAGCATACCACATAACAAATTCAGAATTGGAGTCAGAGTATGAAATAAAAGTAGAGGATATATTATCATAGGAGTCATCCAAATCTAAAACAATGAAATCTTCTTTTAATGTCGCTTGGCCAAACAAGTTGCCATGATAGAACAAATTTAAACCATCTGGATGAAATCCAAAAGTAAAACCTAATCTAATTAAAAAATATAAGAAACTAAGCAGTATCGCACCCCAAGCGCATAGAGAGCGTCATGAAGAAGCAACTTGTTTCCTCCATGGAGTTTGAGCTAGTATGTTCCTACTCCAAGGACATCTTCTTTGCTGTCATTCCTTGGTACGATAGTCCGTGAACCCTCCAGGTAGCAATGGAACTCCATAAATCTAGCCTTATCCTGAACTATGTGTTTTTTACCCCCGTGTCTACAATCCATTGAGGAAGAGAGTTAGCAATGAATGCAGGGGAACAAACATATAATTCAGGAATTTTAGTGGAAAGAAGAACCTTGGCTAGCTCAGGACAATCTCGAGCAAAATGGCCCTTCTTCCTATAGTTATAGTACTTCACACTTGTCATATCCTTAGCTCCATTGCCCTTAGCCTTATGATTCTTAGCAGTACCAACATTGGAGGAGCAGTTCTGAGGAGGATGGGGACCCTTCTTGGGTTTCTTACCATGCTAAGGCTTCCTACCCCTGGGCCTCTATCCTTTGGCAATGAATGCCACACTAGGAGGCGCATATATCTTTATACGCTCTTCCTCCATTTCGAGACATTTGGAGTTGCCTCCAAGGTCTTAATGTGCTCACTATGTGTCGTAATGACCTTAAAGCTCTTCTGATGTTCATTGTCATTAGGGAGAGCCCTGATCACATTTAGGACTTGTTGTTCCTCAGAAACTTCTTGACCAGCAGCCTTAAGATCTCGAATCATGGAACTTATTGTTCAAAGGTGTTTGGATATACTACGACTGGAGTCAATAGTATGCTACATCCATTTTAGCTGCCAGGTACACAACCTTATAGCAGATGTCTGCACGAACCTAATCTTAAGCTACGCCCACATGTCCTTAGTAGTGGGGAAGCGTTCAAAGTCACCCAGGAGATCCTCCTGCATGTAAGACAGCATTGTGTAGCGTGCCGAATGATCACGTTTGAACCATGTTTTGTACTCCTTTAGGTTCTCTTAGTACTGCTTAGTTGCAGTAATATCTCTACCTTATTTGTCTTTATCTGCCAAAGCAGGCATAGAAGAAGTTAAGAGGTCTAGCATGTCACCATCATTTAAGGCAAATTGGGCCTTCAGGTGCAAGACGTCGTAATTTATACCATCTAGTTTATCATTAGATTGCATACAACCTATCATGTTTTTAGCTACTACATTTGAAAGTATATATTATTTGTTAGACATATTATCTTAATAATTGAATTATCAAGAGAGCCCCATCATTTATAATATACAATCGAAAATTTCGCTAAGCTCATAATCATCATGCATGGATATGAATTAGGAGCTGCATGAATTTAATTATTATATAATTTGTAAAGGTTTGGTTAAACTAATTAACATATTAATTAGTGACCATCCCACAGATATTCACTTTGCATTCCGCAAAACATATTTATATAAGCTTTATGAAACTAACTCATAAAAAAACTTCATTTTGTTTTAATATATAACACAAATTTATATATTCAACTTCAAAGGTTTCATATTATTATTACATAAACAATAATATGAAATAATCAACATTAATGATATAAACATACCAAATAAACTCACAATTGCTTTCAGCATATAAGCCTAACTTATACAGTTATGAAAATAATTAATTACAGATTTGCCCAAAACAAGAATCAGATTAAATGGGACGGGAATAATCTGGCACACAAGTGAATGGGCTTGAGAAAATAAATGGGCACGATATGCAAAAAAACAAGAATTGGCCCAGAAGAAACCAACCCATTAAAAGGAGGAACAGAACAAAAAAAAAAGAGCCTTTATATATGTGAGTATCACCCACTTACTAACTTCCCCTCACTAATCCTAAAGGCTTCACACTCTCTCTCTTTTGCTTCTGCCTCTCTGATATATCTCTCTCCTCTCGACTTCCCTCGATTCTTCGACGCCATGACTATGGAGCACTGAGCTCCACCAATGCCCCTCTCTACAACCGTCTTCTAACGGTGGTTCTCCGTAGCCACCGTGCCTCGAAAAACCCAAATGATGTACTAAGACCACCATCCCCACTTCAATCTGAAACCCATGACTCACTGATTGTGTCTTGCCAACTGAGAACGAGCATCAACATAGTATGGATTGGCCAGAGTTGAGTCCAATGGTGTGCCCCATGTCGCCAACGCGCCACAGAGGCAGCAACGCATGGGGATTACATGCCCTCAGCACGACGGTTTTCAACTCACTGTTACTAGGAGCGTGTAGATCAGGGTCATGATGTTCGAGGGAGGAAAGAGGAAGTCGGAACAACCTCTGTCGGTAGGGTGTGACACCCACACGCCGTGCCTCTGGGTGGTTTTATGATGGGTATGGCTCGGATCTGAGTCTCTTCTAGATATTTACACTGTCTTCCCCCTCCTTTTTTAAATTTTTTTAAAAGTGCGTAATTTGATGGTTTTACCAAAGGCCACAGAGGCCTTGTCACCGCCCACGATAGTTTTCGCCCATGGCATTGATGACGGTGGTGGGGGTGGAACTAGAGGCATGCGTCAAAATTTGGTTTTATTGGCCACTCCAGCCACGCTTCAGTTTTGGGTCTTGGAGGACTGAGATTAAACAGTTAGAGTTTAGGGAGCAATTATGCTTTTAGGTTACTATGTATAAATCAAATCACATAATCAGCTTGGTTTACGAGTTATCAATTGTAAAATTGGTCCTTTTTCATGATAGATAACGAACTGTGCATGCTAATTTTACAAGGCATAAGCATCCATGAATCTGAATCATCATTTATTATGACTAAATTCTCAATCTTTAGTCCATAGAAGGCGTTAAAGTCACAGAAGCATGCTTTTGGTTGCATAATTACAAAAATTAAACAATTGATCATGTAGTCATCTTCAAAGAATCAATTAAGCATGCTTATCATTCAGATCATTAAACACATTAGACAGGACTAATCCGATCAATCTAGGCTCTGATACTACTGTGAACAAATAGGACTAACCTGGATTGCGGAATTGACTGTCGGGAGTAACCCACGTCGATCTGAGTGTGAGGCGGCTACTAGAGTCACCTTTAGGGTTCATGTTCTAAACGTAAAGCCCGTTGTCGAATGGTTGGGCAGCCATGAGAGGGGAGGGGAGAGTCTGTGTTTTTTTGGTCGCGCCTGTAACCCTAATTGACCCCCTAAAACCTCTTTGTATAGGTTGGGGAACAATTAGGGTTGCCGTACTAAGCTACTTGTGCGGCCGTCCCCAATGAATATTTCTGGATCCACCTTTCTGTACGGTGTTTCTTTCGATGCAAGGAGTTACGAAAATTTAGCTTGCATGCAACAGGGTCAATCATGGGGATTGCCCGCTCTAAGAGGGGTCTTAGGCAAAATATTTCGAGTGTGACTTAAAGGATGTTCTGTCAAGGTTATCGAGGGGATGCATGGACTTGTAATCTATTAGAGATTAATACAATTGGTTGAGAACCTAAGAAGGATCCTTGGGCAATGATATAGCTTGATTAAGAGGGTGATCTTTTGTGAACCAACACCGTATGCTGCTTTCCACTTATAGTTCATGAATTATTTATTTCAATGTCTTTGATCTGCATTCTTATATTAGATTGTATGTCAGTGTTTAAATTGCAATTATTTTCTATCATTTCGTTCACTCCACTCTTGGATGATATAGTCTACCTTAGGACTAACTCAATCCTCCATGTATTAGAACTCAATACTTCTATTAGCTCATTTTTTTAAAAAAAATTTAATTGGTCCATAATATTTTTTGAATTTTTGTTGGTAGGTCTTTCAGAATCACTAGCCATTCGCTGAAATGTTTGTAGGTGTAAAGCTATCAACATTTGGATCTTCCTAGACCTTACTGAAGTGGGACTTACACTAGGAGTTGTTATTATTGTTGTTGATTTTCTTGTTATATAAGTCTTTTCATTCTTCATGCATTTATCTAATTTGTTTTAAACATAATATAATTCTACCCATGGGCCTATTCTTTTCAGGTGGAATTGAAAATGAGTTGGAAGAAATTAGAAGGATCATAAAGAATTTAGAAAGAATTGAAATGAGTTGTAAGGAACTAAAAAGTGCTTAAAGAAGTTAGAAAAAGGAGGAAGAAAATGGAAAAAGTTGGAAGGAGTTGGAAGCAATCACAAACAAAGTCAGTTAGTCTATGGTACATACCTATGTACCATAGAAATATACACACCTATATATAAAAGGATCTTATTAAATTAGGCCAAGATAAACATATGCTGTAATCTGAAATTGGGCCCAGCTGTTTCTTTGCATTTGGGTGGCCCACAAGACTAACATCTGAGGAGAAACACACGTGGAAGCTGAAGCAAGAAAATTCTGAGCACGAAACACACGGCCAAATATATAAAATCAAACACTGCATATTTGAATTTTGATCAAGACAATTTTGAGCAACATACATGATCCATCCTGAAAATTAGCAATACAAATCAGCAAAATCAATGGATTTTGAGGAACAAGTGGTAGCTAAAGCAGAGGAATTGCTCATTGAAGAGTTACATATGCTAGGATTTCAAGGTATGGTTCATAAAATTACTCAAACAAACAATTATCTAACAATCTTCAATGCAAAAAATAGCTACCCTGTACAACTTTTAAAGTCAAGCATGGTTGCACATAAGGTGTTTGAGAAAATTCCCCAATGGTAGGATTGTAATAACAAAATCGTTGCACATAAGCTGACAAAGAAGGTACACTGATTTAGGAAAAAGGTTCACTGCAGTGTACAAAAGTTTCACTGCAGTGTAGAAAGGTTTCACTGCATGTTTGGAAAGATACACTAAATAAATAAGAATGATTAACAGTATCAAATTCTGCTATTCATAGGATAACTATAATTAAATGAACGTAAAGATTGCTAGCATTATTCTTATATTATAGGTCCCCATAATGA
Organism: Carnegiea gigantea; assembly: GCA_029747015.1. NCBI lineage: Eukaryota > Viridiplantae > Streptophyta > Magnoliopsida > Caryophyllales > Cactaceae > Carnegiea > Carnegiea gigantea. The sequence goes on from JAKOGI010001006.1 coordinate 155,451, forward strand.
AGATCCCAATGAACAAGAATATGGTCCCCAAGCGATAGGTATGTATGATTTATACTTTCAAAATTCAGTGCAATGTCATGTAGCTAGTGAATTATGAAAGTAATGGTTGTAAAGCTCATGCAACGATAGTTACGTATGACTTATACTTCTAAGAATGTGGTGGTGTACCTTTTACCTGTTGCAGTGAATCTTTTGTTGATGGAAGTGAATCTTTTGTTGATGGCAGTGAATCTTTTGTTGGTGCAATGCATTGCTGCATCAATTTTATTTTTCCTGATTCAGCTACTATCTATCCTCCAAGTACGTTGATAAATATAATACCTTCTGACACTATCGACTACTTAAATTGCAGTTTCTCAGCATCAAGAACCCATCGGACAAGAATATGTTGAGAATGATGAATTTGAATTGATTGGACAAGGTGTCAAATCTGAGCAAGAAGCGTATGATTTATATAACACTTATGGTCTAAGAGTGGGGTTTAGCATTCGTAGGGATTCACAACGGACAAACGCTGATCGAAGTGGTATAACAACAAAGAGATATTGTTGTTCAAAACAAGGTGCAAAGAGAACTGTCGCCCAAAAAAATGAAGAACATATTGATAGAAGGTTTTCTACAGCAATCAAGTAACCCAAGTTGGTTGCAAAGCAATGATTCAGTTTTCTGTAGATGGAAATGGTGTCTGGACAGTTATGAGGCATGATAAGGTACACAACCATCCTTTTTGTGATCTCACCAAACGATATCTTTTGAAATCACATTGAACAGTTATAGAAGAACAATTGGAACTGCTGAAACTTATGCAATCATGTAGAATCAAAGTGTCTGATGCTCTGAGAATGTTAAAGAAGGAGGTAGGCGGTTCACCAGCCCTTGGGTTCACAAACAAGGATACATATAATGCTCTTGCCTCTGATAAAAGGAAGAATTTAGATGGTACTGATAGTAACACTTTGATGGGGAAGTTGAATCGAAGGAAAGTGGAAGATCAAAACTTTTACTTTGCTTTTGAGTTTGATGAAGGAGCAAGTCTAACTAGCATTTTCTGGAGAGATGGCATAATGAAAGATGATTATGATCTCTTTGGAGACGTGGTTATATTTGATACCACTCATAGGACCAACAAGTACAACATGATTTGTGCGCCGTTTGTTGGCATGAATCATCACAACAAGAATGTAATGCTAGGATGTGGGTTTGTGTTGAATGAAAGAATAGAATCATTCATATGGCTTTTTAGGACTTTCTTGGCCACAATGGGTGGGAAGCATCCAAGAACTATCATGACAGACTAAGCACCTTTAATTGCAGCTGCTATCAAAGCAGTGTTTCCACAAGCAAGGCATAGATTGTATATATGGCATATTATTGAGAACTCAAAAATTCACATCAGAATGTTCAGAAGCTAACATCGATTTGTTGATAAATTCAACAAGATTCTCATGCATTGCGACACTGAAGCATAGTTCAATCATCATTGGACCAGGTCAGTGCCTTTAATATTTAACTTTGCCTTCATAATGAAGAAAAATATGCTCTGCAGTGAATGAAAGATTCACTGCATAATGGCAAAGATTCACTGCAAAATAACAAAGATTGACTGTAATGTGTAAAAGGTTCAATGTATCCATTTTTTTCCCTTTTACTTTAGGTTGATTGCAGAATACAATTGTGGGGAGAATGATTGGCTAAAAAAACTTTACAAGAGCAGGGAGCATTAGTGCCCTAAATTCAGTAAAGATTATTTTTCTGCGGGAATTTTGTCCTCACAAAGGGTTGAATCAACCAACTGTTCAATCTCTTGGAGACTTCAAGCCACCACTGACTTGTGCGAATTTTATGACAGCTTCCTTAATGTTGTTGCTGAATGGAGGAGTAAGGAGAATGGAAATGACTATGACTCTTGGGATGGAAGGCCAGAAACATGTTTTGCAAATGTAAGTATATTGAATCACGTAACGGAGGTATACACTGCTGAACTTTATCATATTTTCTAAGAAGAGTACAAAAAAGGGACAACTTGTGCCTAGGAGAAGGTTCAAGAGACCGCTTCATCTGTGCTATATAAAGTGTGACGGGACAATGTCGATGAGTTTTGCCACCTTGTCACCATTAATTGGTTAACTGAAGAAGCTTCTTGCACATGCAAAAAATTTGAAGAGATGGGAATTCCATGCTTTCATATCCTAAGGATGTTCAATATATTTTGTGTTCAAAACATTCCCAAGAAGTACATATTAGATAGATGGAAGAAAAATATCAAGGACTATGAAGGTGCCGATGATGCAAGATCTTTCCACAACTATGCTGGTACGTCTTCATCTATTTGGCGATTGCAAATGATGCGAAAATTCACTACGCTCATCAGCGCTTCTGCCACAAATGCAAGAACAAGAGCTTTATGTCAAGAATTATTTCAAAAGGCTAAAGAAGCTATTGAGATGGACATAGGCCCTATATACCATAATGGATCAGAAGATGAAAATGTGAACACAAGCGGAACGGTCCAGAATCCCACTAGATTAAGAGAGAAAGGGAAAAAGAACAAGAGAAAAGTTAGCATTGCCAAGAAGAAAAGCAATTAAGTGAAGGCAAGAAAGAAGAATGCTGCGAGATAAGCAACAAACAGTTTCACCCCTGTCAACATCAGCCCCATCATCTTCGCATCGGTGGTATCACTATGCTATAACTATTAAAATTTAATTAATGAAATAATGGAAAGTTTCATTTTCACTTTGTAGTTAAATGAGTAACTTAAGTTCTTTTCGAAGGGAATAAGTGGTGTAAGGCCTCCAGAGGTTTCTAGCATGCCAAACACTAATGTTGGAGCTGCAGTTATTGAGGTAATAAACTACAAGATCACTTTATATTTTAACAAATATAGTTAGAAAAATTTTATACTTAAAGGACACAATATTTGTTGATGTAGGTGGCATGTACCATGGCGTCTATCAGAGATGGTGCACTTGGAAATATTTGTTGAAACTATGAATATCAAAATTGATAGCATGAGCACCATCACTTCTTTGAACACAATTTAATATTTTGTGGATATTAGAGCTGTTTGCTGATTGTAAATGTGCATGCTGCTATTTATTCTTATTTGGTGTTGGTGGATTGTAATGATATATCTTAAATTTAATCTAATAAATCTTTAATGCAATTCAGTGAATCTTTTTCCAACTGCAGGGAATCTTTCCCCAATTGTAGTGAATCTTTTGTGCCAACACGCAAAATTAAGTTGTTTTTAGTTGCTATGCTAGGGAAAGCCTTGATGATTGCTTGAAGATGAGGCACTGTAGAGATATGTTAGGGAACGCTCCAAGGTTTGCTTGAAGAAGAGGCGTTGTATAGCTTTAATGAGTTCTCTAAGGAGGACCATAAGGATTTCAAGCCTGATGCCGTATGGAATTACATAGGATTCGAGCATTTCTTTCTTTCTTTTTGTTAGCAATGGGCAGGAATGAAACTGGAATTGTGCCATTGTTTTTGTGGTAGTTGTTCCCCCTAGTACCGTATAACTATACATACACATACATATCCACCATACAGATGCCTATTAGCTAGTAGTAGCTAAGTAAGAGGGCGCACTTTGAAGAAGAATCCCTTAAATCCCACTTGTCAAACCTATCCTCTTATATTATTCAAGAATAGGAGAACAAGAAATGGAACCAAATATACAACATGCTTATGATTCTGCCTCCCCTGACACAAAGGTCCATAAGTAAGGGCACCACAATGATTTTGGCTCTCAGTAAGTAAACAGGATGGAAAAGGTGCCTGCATTAAAACTTTACTAACATGTAATGTATCTTTACAACACTTCAGTGTAACTCTAAACAGCAAAATATGTAAGGCTATTTTAACACAACTGTTTACGTGGCATTGAAGCTTACACAACTAGTTTAACCAAAACAGTGCAACCTATTCACAATTGTCCTACCCAATAAAAAGCACACTAACATTAAGCCTTGTCTTTCAACCTTTGACTTTGCCGTGTAATACGAGAACCGACAGTCTCCTTTTTCCTGATGCTATTATGATAAGCCTTAACCTTATCAAGAATCTGAGGAGCAATTACAATTTCCTGACTAGTGATAATGATATAGAAATATTTCGGCCTGAGCTTCTTCAACAAGGGTGCCTTTGAGAGCAAAAAACTTGTCAAAACTTTTGACGATATAATTCACTTATTTATAACAAGGGAAAAAAAGAGAACTCATATTGAACTTCTTAAACCCGGTATTTCATTTCTCAACATCTCCCATATATATCTCCAAGTATCGCATTACATACACCCCTGAGTCGGGATAAGATTCTGTTGAAACTTCCATCCAAGGTAGTTTCAGTTACTCTAATTGCAAACTCTCCATAGAAATAACTTTACCCCTGGCTGATTTGGGGATTTTATCAGGAAAATACTTTGAGAAATACCGAACCTAGGGAAAAAAAAAGTAGTATACATTTATAATAGGTTACTTCAAATGTTAGAGAATTAGAATAGCAAAAGGATGAAAAGGTAATATAGAAAATTACCAAGAGGCTGACACAAAGAAGAATAGCACCATTGTCCACATTGTTATGACTAACAGAATGGATAATCTCCACCTTCTTTGTTAAGAAATTGAAGCACACAACAAAGTAATATCTATTGTGAAACACTGAAAAGAATATCTGCATATCAACACAGCTATATAAGCATATGTAAGCCACATTACGATTATGGTGCAATAATGACGATGGTGAAATATGGACAACACCAGCATTTACCCCATAGTTTTATATCTTAATTTTGATCCAATGAATCTTTTATGCAATGCAGTGAATCTTTCCACAACTACACAGAACCTTTCCTTGATTGCAGTGAACCATTTGTGCCAAGAAGCAAAATTCAGATGTTTAATGCAATGCAGTGAATCTTTTTCCAACTGCAGGGAACCTTTCGCCAATTGCAGTGAATCTTTTGTGCCAACAAGCCAAATTAAGTCGTTTTAATTTCTCTACAATTAACATCACAGTTTGTCCTAGAGTGTGTGGCATGCAAGGTTGAAAACTGCAGATGCTATTGGTTGCTTTCTCCTTTTTGACAAGGTAGACAAAAACATATTCAAGCTAAGGAAGACCCTTATCACTCTCTCTCTCTCTCTCTCTCACACACACACATATACATATCGACCATACTGATCCCTATTAGCTAGTAGTAGCTAAGTAAGAGGGAGCACTTTAAGGAAGAATCTCTTAAATCCCACTTGTCAAACCTATCCTCTTATATTATTCCAGAATAGGAGAACAAGAAATGGAACCAAATATACAATATGCTTATGATTCTACCTCCCCTAACATAGAGGTCCATAACCAAGGGCACCACAATGATTACAGCAATTTAGATCACAAGACAAACTCAAAACACACTAAATGTTATAAGTTAAATTATTATCAACTTACTAGCTTGGAGTTTGAGAAATCAAGCCAAGAAATCATCTGAATTTCACTGTCCAAACTATGCTTGAACTTTTTGTACTTTGCACCAGAAAATTTAGCACCCCCAACCAATAATTCAGTCTACATCATAAACAATCAGAAACAACTTTAGTGAAATAACAGGATCTAATTTAAAATATTTAAGCTAAATAATATTTGAAAAAAACACTTACACAGGCATTGCAAGAAAAAAAGAACGTCGGCGATAATGATTGAGGGTCCTTCAACTTTTCAGAATGATTCAACAAACAAGCGAATAAATCAACACTGTGATCTAATTCATCTCCACAACCCAAAGTCCTAATTATACATCTAGTGATGTTTAAATTTGCATCTGCGAATAATACCTCACTACAACAAACAAAAAAACACATTAAAAACATCAAAAATTTAAAACATAAATCAATATACAAAATATAAAAAACATAAAAATAGAAATAAAACCCATAATATTACCTATCATAGTGAACTTCATCCAACGGGAGAAAAGCACAATTAGACACTTGCTTTTCTCTAAAAGTTAAAGACTTCAACACATCAATGTGCCTTACAAAGAACGGAGATCTAAAATGAGGAGCAGGCATCTTCTTCCTTGGGGGCAAGCAATCTTCAACCGAATCTCCAACCGGGCTTTTTGAGCTTGAATTGGGACTCCTTTCTATTTGAGGATCAGGGCTAGAATGACCACCAGATCCAACACCCCCTACACCCCCATTTCCACCTTGGTTAGGGCTCTGAACTTGGACTGACTGAGAAAGCCTAAACTCGAACCCTAAATCAAACCCAAGTGGTATGAAGGTCCCTGGACAAGCAATCCCACCAGTCTTCTCATAAGTCTTTGCTAATTCAACATATGCATCCCAGAATGTTGGATCACTAGTAAACAACCCATCATCTGGACTAGAGGCGGTTGCTTGATGACCAACATTAGTATCTCTAGGTTGTGTTTGAGATGGACCAGTCGTCTCGTTAAATGTTCTCAGCTTTGAGTAGTTAGTCAATATTTCTACCAAAACACCCTGAACTTTGTCCATTTAGGTGCTCGCTGGGAACAACTGTTGTGCCTCACTGATAGCATCAACAACCTCAATAACAGAGTGTGCAAATTTTTTCAATGATCTTGAAATCTTTTGCACACATGCCTGCATCAAAATTAGTTCAAAAAAATAAAACAAATCATAAAAAGATACACTGCATAAACAAAAGGTACACTGCATGGCAGGAAAAGTATACTAATACAGGCAACAAGGTTCACTAAAAGAAACATTAAGTATAAGAAGAACCTTTTTTGCCCTAATATCTGCTTCGTCTTCTTGAATATAGAGAGTTGGTGTATCTGGTGCCTTAATTCTATTGTCTTCAATCCCCTTACCGAAGCCTTGATAGCTCTCCAACTCAAAATTCATTCGAGCCCACAAATCTTTGCTAGTCCAGTTTGCTAAAATGGGAAACTCTTTACTGATCATTCTCTTCTTACACAAGACACGATCAACATAGCACAGCTATAACATAACATTAGCATACCCAAAGAAGTCATTAATGCATAAACTGAAGTAACGACAAAAATAAGAATAACTACTAAATTTTATAAAAATAAAAGTAACAATCATTACCATTAAGAATAGAAGAGGACCTCTATATGCACCTTTTGGTTGCCTCTTCCACTTATGCATATAAGAAATCAAACTATCTATTGTGAACTCACACCAATTGAGGTCTTTCACCTCTTTCAGATCCACTAAGTTTTTGACTACAAGATGATTAACCTTCCACGTTTGTTGTCCCTTGACAAGAGTGGTGACCAGATAGACGATGAAGTTTCTCTTAAACATATCACCCCCTTGCCTTTGGTTTTTCATCTATGAAAGCACTTAATGCGTTTTAGGTAACGCACTTGCCCACTAAGCCTTCCACTCATCAAGAACCCGTGTATACTCCCCCTTGTCACTCTTTTTGGCTTCTTGAAAGGGTTTGCTTCCCCTAGGAAACCCCATTGTTAAATATACATCTTCTTCGTTAATTCTCAACTCTTCATTGCTAGCCAATTTCAAAGCTCGCTTACAAGTATCAAAGTTTTGAATGAGCCATTTGGCTAGCCTTGATGGGATTTTATCGACTCTCAATGTCAATAAAAATGCAAACTCAAGCTCATTTATGTCTCTCTTCTACTCATCTGATATAGTTGGTAGAAAGTTGCACAACCCATATGGAGACATCCTTGATCTAAGCTTAGTAGGATCATCTTCCATGTCATCTGCTTGAATATCTTCATTACCACTATCAGAAATTCGATCCTCTGTTGTGTTTTTTTTTTCCAATATCAAAATCAGAAATTTATCACTAAAAATATAGGAAGCAAGATAATATATAAAGTTTTGATCCAAGAAATCTTTTATGCAATACAGTGAAACTTTCCCCAACTGCAGTGAAACTGTCCCTAACTGTAGTGAAACTTTCCCCAACTGCAGAGAAACTTTCCCCCACTGCAGTGAAACTTTCCCAAACTGCAGTGAAACTTTCCCCAATTATAGGGAACCTTTTGTGCCAGTATAGGAAGCACACTAATTTATAAAGTGTTGTGGCTAAAAAATATATGGAGCATACCAAATAGGTTGCTGTTCGGAGTGTTTTCTTTTTGATGTCTTACACGCCACATGTTTGATCCGCTTCTTCCTTATATCATTGTGATCAATAAGAACAATTAAAAAGCAACAAACTAACCAAGACCTCTTATGAACTCAAAAGAGTCATAGACAAAAGAAAGCAAGCACTTGTAAGGGACAGTAAAGAATGTGTAAAACCGGATGGCAATACATCAAGGATGTCATAAGGTTTATAGCCAAGACATACCATACTATGTTTTAGTCTCATACTTCTAGTCAAACCGGAAGCAAGCATTCAGAAAAACTTTCTATCAAAAGATCTAGAATAGGACAATTAGACATCTAATCCAACCGCACAGACATTCACAACAAAGAGTAGTGAAGAGTATAAGTTTTGAGTTATTTCGTGCATATAACCACTTTTGCTAGTTGATTTTCATCAAGTGAATAGAATAACATAGCCTGAAACTGTAATGTCATAGGAATTTAGAAAAAGCACAAAGTTACACTTGGTAGCTATTGTCAGAGCTTCAAGAATTTAGGTCACCTAGATGAATTTCGTTCTAAGGAACCTGCTCTTTCTGAGCAGGAATATGATTCAACTGTTTCTTCTATAGAGTAGAGCTGAAATACAATTGCGAGACGGGACGGATTATCTTTGAGGTTTGAAATTCTGCTGTAAGCTAACCTTTTATAGTGCAGACGATCTTCTATGAATGAATAGAGAAGTACTGTTTAGATCTTACACAATTATGGCATCTTTTAGCACTTCATTTTTGTTACTGCTCTTTGCTAAACATAGCTATTTTGTACTTGACCATTGCAGGTGTAATTGAACCAATAAAATATGGCATAAGAGATCCAAAGTTTGGGATAGGAAAGCTAGAGGAGGATGATTATCTCACAGAAAGAGAGAATATACAATGCAGAAAACTTGATATTGAGGTGGAGGAGATAGAGGAAGTTATGCGGAAAAGAGAGGTATTCCTTCAAGACCTTAGCAACATAAATTGTCTAATGTTTGCCACAGAAGTTAAAACAAAGTGATTTGATTTATTACTTTTTTGGAAACCTATATCTAATAGTAGAAGGCATCATACAACATGTATGCATGTCTTTTGAGGGGAATGGTATGTCATAAGCAAATATCCATTTTGGAAGCTCTTAAGCATTTCGTGCAGTTTCTATTATTACCTGGTCTATTCTTCTACTTGCTTTGTACACATATTAAAAATCTAGGTGATGGCAGAAAGGGAGCAAAAAAAATTCAAACCAGCGTTAAAGAAATATGCAAAGTGTTCTTTTGTGAACTGTGTAACAAGCAGTACAAGTTAGCCATGGAATTTGAAGCTCACTTGAGCTCCTATGATCATAATCATAGAAAGGTAACTATTGAACCATAGACATGTCAAATTACAGCAACATTGTGGTCTCTGACCTAACCTATGTCTTTAATCTATGGGGTCAGAACTTCAACAAAGGACTAACTACTTTCTTCCCAACTGGCACAAAATTAGGTTCGTGCCCTTAGGGAACCACAAACTGAATCTGAATATCCAACTATTAAACACCACAAATGCAAACTGTCACAATGGTATTGATTTTCCAGCTCATCGCTGTGGGTTATGCTATCACAAAAGCAAGAACGTTTGAGAACTGGAAGATCAGGGCTTTTCGGGTTCTTCCAATGTTTCTTTTGCCTGCTTTATCAGCTGTTACGCAATCAGCACTCAAGCGGTTAATAAACATGTGTAAGTACTGCTATTTCAGTTTTAAGAATCATGATGCATACCACTGAGCAAGCTAGTGTCGTACATGTTTATAGGTTTTTTTCAGTTCTATTTCAGTTCTAATTGTTTAACTTTGGTACTGCATCTTGGTGATGTGAGAGCTATGGGCTCTTGGGCTCCATTCACTGGGCAGCTTGTGAATAAGCCATCTAGTAAAGCATATGGCTAACTTTGTGGTGTATATTGATTCAATAGTTAGTCTCAATGCCTCTGTAAACATTAAACATCAAGATCGATTGACTACAGGGAATTGACACTAATTGTTTGAAAGCTTGCTTAAATTTGCACTCGAAGTAAATCAACTGAGATCAAGGACATTTCCAAATTTCGGAATTGTTTTGGCAAAACTTAACTTGGCTTTGTCTTAAGCTGGTGTTCTGTACTGGCGGACTGTTTTTGTTTTCTCTTTTTCCTCTCTATTTTTTGTTTCACAAAACTGTTCTTTGCCTTATCTATTAGAAGACTTGGTTGGTTATAGAAACGTGGATATTACTCTTATTCGCATGATCGCATGAATGCTAGTCCAGGATGTTCCTGTTGAACATTCTAATCGCCATTTATTTGGCTTCTTGTTCTGGTTATGCAGGTGAGCAGCAGGACCAGAAAACTTTGGAAAGGCTTCGTGAAGAGAGGCAATTAAAAATTGATGAGCTTAAAGAAAAGACCAATTATTACATAACACAGAATCTTATTCAGGTGCGTTATAGGTGAATATTTTACATAGTCCTTATTAATTGATGGAGGGTTGGTTTATAATGGCTTAGAAAACTTCTCTATACTGAAGTTGCTGCTCAACTACTTTAAGCTGAAGCAGAGTATATCTAATAATGTGTGCTCAACACGCTCTGAAAAAGTAGGTTTTGAATCTGAAAGTTAAATAATTTCGAATTTCACTATGCAAGGAAGCATGTGATTCTATGTGGTGGATATGTTGAGGTTCATCAAGAACCTCTAGGAGTAAAGATCTGTAAAAGATTTTTACAATTGGAGGAAAATTGGATCATTCTAGGCATTTTAGTGTGGTTTTCAGCTGGCTGTAATTTCTTTGGGATGGGGAGAGCAGAAATGGGCAGTACTTGGACATTTCGTATGATACAAGTATATGACGTAGCTGGTACCCTACATTTAACTTGGTAGCCATGCTTGATGCTTGAATCCACAGCATGGAGCTGATTGCCCTCTACATCTACAACTCTACCATGGAGCTGTGCTCCTTGAATCCACAGCATCTTCGTGACTTTTTAACTCTTTCATTCTTTTACAATCTGTGCCCTATCTCTTAGTACTGATAGCAATTTAGCTAAAAGAAAAGAACCCATGAATAAAAACTTTCATTCGATTACACCAACTTATCTTCTAAAATGACACCCTTACTCCATCTGATTGCCCAAGGACAATAACAATAGTAGCAAAGAGCCACACATAGCTAATTTGCATGAATTCAAACACCACCAAAACCTTGAAAACATATATCATAAATTCGAAAACCAGCAAAACTAAACATTCAAGTAGAATCCACCAACATAAACCCTAAAAACAACATAAATGAAGCAAATATTAGAAACAAAACACACCTATTTGCAGCATTCTCGCCCAGATCTTCTCTTGCCATGTTGTTCGAAAGAGAAGCTACAATTACAATGAACAAACAAGCTGAAATTCGAAAACTAAGCAAATAAGCTAAGAATTAGTTGAGAATATGCGAACACTACCTTCACAGAAGAAGAAAACTAGCTGGAATTCAAACCCTAGGTTAGAGAAATTAGCTTGAGCAATGATGAGAGAGCGAAGGAGGAAGTGAGCGGCAAAATGGGAGGAAACAGTGAAAGCATGGGGAGAGAGAAAAATAGAGACTCTGGAAAGCATAGCAGGCAGGCAGTGAACGCAAGAGGAGAGAGAAAATTCAAAAAGCAATTTTTTTTTGAAGCATGCCTCACGTGTGTCTGAGGCTGTGTCCAGCACGCGCATGTATGCACCGAGCAAGGTACATATGTTTGCAAGGTAATATTTTCCCTGCTGGTATTGTTTATAATTGGGAGATGTAGGTTCGTATCGTTATGCATAAATAGTTAAAGAAATATACTTTAAAGACTTTTTTTAAAATTTTGGTTTTGATCAGGGGTACTATTATTTAAATAATCCAGCAATTATTAATTATTATTATTTTTTGCAATCAAATTTATGGGAAAATATTAAAACACAAGACTAAAGTACCCAGTTCACTAGCTTTAGAAAAAGGAAGAGGAATACTAAGATGAAAACTAGGAAAAAAAAAGAAATTGATCAAAACCCTTTGTTGTGAAGCAGATCAAAGCCATCAGTTCTACCCTAACTCTTCCCTATCTTTCTTCAACCTGCCCATCTCCTCTCTTCTGTCATTCGATGCCTGCCATTGCTATTGCTAGTGAGTGTCTCACATTTGCCGTCTATGATTGCTAGTGAGTTCTTTGGTCTGTCTAATTGGTTTTTCACTAACATTCGTGTTGAGCGAAGTTACAGTCACATTGATTATCCTATTACTTGGGCAATTACAAAATGGTTAAATATGTATTAATCATACCCATTAAACGCCTATTAACAGTGTCAGCTTAGGACTGCTAAATTAAGGGGTTTAGGGACCTAATTCAAGGGGTGTGATAGAAATCAAAAACAACATCTCTAATTCTCTCTTCCCTCCTCTCACGCTAACCTCATCATCATTCGGGTATAGTTAAACAAGGATGACAACTATGGTGACTCTAGGAGCCACCATCAGTCCTAGTTCAACACTTCGTGGGCAATCACTGAAAAATGAGATCATACTTTAGTACGCAAATTATTATGATTTAATTCGAACGGGCATGATACTACTGTGTGTGATTGTTGCAACCTATGATTCGACCCTGCCACCCAAACTCTGGTAATCTGACTACCTAACTGGTTCTCTTAAGGATCTATGATCTTAACCCCTTAACATTGCTCTACCATTAGACTCGTGAAACCCTTCCAACCTTAGCTGTGGCTATAGCAGTAATTGCTTAGCGCGACCTAAGTTGGTCTATGCTGGCTTGGCCATGGACCCCTCCCTTGACCTCAAATCGATTAGAAAGAGTAGGAAGATGATGGGTTTGTAAGAAATAACCACACAAAAAAAGAAGTAGAAGAGGAAAAGGAAACTGAGTCTAAACCATCAGAGCTGCCAGAGGGGTAGCGCGTGTATGTCACGCACCATCAACGAAGGCTATTTTTGACATCTTCTTCATCCACAACCTTCGCCACTACCGATCTGTGCAACTTAGAGAGAAAATCGCAAAAAGACCATTTGTGTGAGCACATGACCCCATGCACCGCAGCCTCAGTGGCGCGTTAATCACGTGGGTCACTTCTCCAGACTCAGCTTTCACCCATTTACACCGTGGTGGTATCGGTTCTCATTAGTTTAATGTCGTTCAAAGGCTGTGCCCCTATGAAGAGATGGTTGGGCTAGTGGCCAACATCATCTGGGGTAGTTTTGGGTGGTGCTCAAGCTTCTCTGTGGTTGTGGCTACCTTGAAGCAGAAAGATGCCAACACAATAGGGTAGTGGGTTAGCGGTGGCATGACTGGCCAAGAGCAATGAGGAGTAGTGGGGCTTCTCTGTTTTGGACCCGCCGCAGTCGGAGAGGCAGAATGAGCTAGGACGGCTTAGAGGGAGAGTGGAGTCAGAGAAGGGGAAGGGGGATTTATATGGTTTGATTTGGACTAGGCCCATCTTCTAGTCTTCTAATTTACTTATTTTTGGGTGTGATTAAGATTCTACCTGTGTTCTATTTAAATTCATGTTAATTTGTTTCCTATTACTTCATAAATGTGTGTGTTTTATCACATTTTTAATTCATTACATGAAATTAAATCAAAATGTTATAAATATGTTTTATAATATGTGTATGGTCCTATGGTGTGTAATTATTTTATAAATTTGTTTCATAAAAGCTAAATTTGCAATATCATATAAATACAATTTTATATAAAATTTGCAAGTAATATTTGAATTTGTTTCATATTTTGAGAAGTTTTACTTGAATTCGTTTCATTTTATTTACATTTGCAATTTTATATCGATGTGTTTTATATAACTACCTGTGATTAACATTTGAATGTGTTTCATGCTACAAATTATGTTAAATAAATATGTTTTCCATAATATTTTGTCATATGGATATGTTTTATGTCAATCATTAATTAGTGAAATTATACAATTGTGTTTTATACATGTACAAATTGCATGAGTTGTTGTGGATTTGCTAATTACTTTAGCACTTTTCCCCTTTCCCAAGTTAATGAATATAAATTTGTTTCATGTTTCCTGCTAATTTTGTAATTGAGTAATATTTTATGAATTTGTTTCATGGAATCTAAATTCATAAAGTTATGAATGTGTTTTCTAATTTACGAATGACATTTGAATGCGTTTCGTGATTATTATATATTTATATAACACTATATGGGTTTTAGTGAACTTTTTTTAAATAACATGTTATTATTCAAATATGTTTAGCAGCATCATTTCATTTAATTATATAAATACATTTTATATAATAATATAAATTTTTAGCTAATATGCCATTAAATAGGGTTTTGAATAACATATTTATAATTATATAAATTCATTTTATATAACATAAATCCATGTAGATTTGTTTTACATGATTAAGCTGAATATCTTTGTGGTATTTCTAAATGTGTTAATTAGTTTAACAACTGAATACTCCATAAGTTTTGTTCTTTGAAAAACTGTGCAATTTAATTACAGAAATTTCTAATTCTTGTTTGTATGTGATGATTATAAGCTTAGCGAATTTTTTGATTATACAACATGAACGATGGAGTTTTTAATAATTTAATTATTTTAAAATATGCCTAATGTCCATCCGTTAAATATGCACTTTTAGATATAGCAATTAAAATATGGTTGGTGATTTGCTTACCGATGAAAAGTTGGACAACACTAACGATGGCATATAGTGTTATAAGATTTAGTTTCTTTTGAATGAGCATGAAGTATTAGAACATTTGATAGTTTGTAGGTCTAATAGAATCACAAAGATGGTACTGCTAGTGAATAATATCGTGAGAATCTAAGGATATACCAAAAATGGTCTAAAAAGGATCGATCAAGATGCTATACTATGTTATATAGCATGCATGACAATCTGGTGGGGGAATTTGAAAGTTATCCCATGGTTGAGTACACGTGAGATTATCTTAGCATCAGGTTCAACTAGATTCATTTCTCCTTGAAGCTCCAAATTCAAAGTGGTATTGCCAAAGGTAAAAACGAGGCTATGGGCAATAGAGAGAAGAATGTAGCATGTGTGAAGTGTTGTAGACTGTGGAAATAAGTAGCCCTGCAGTGGGGATTGTCCTGAGCCAACTTATGTACCTTCTTTCATAGTTAACCCAACATAATAAGTGTGCTCCTAAGCATTTGTTCCCAACTATGATCTCTAGTGGATTGTAGATATGGGAGGAATCAAGCACATAGTTCAGGATCAAGCCAACTTTTGAACTTTCATCGCTACTCTTGGGTTCACAGGCTATCGTTTTAAGAAGCGACCGTGAAGAAGATGTCCTTAAATATGGACATATCATCTCAAACTCTATGAAGAGAATGCATTGCTTCTTCACAATGCTCTCTATACACCTAGGGTGCGACGTTCGCTTTTGTATTTGGCTTCTGAGATCAGTTTTCTCTTTCGATTTTTGTCTATCATATACAATGGCAATTTGTCTGGCTGTGTAACATTGAAAGGTGTTTTCGATGTTTTGGACGAAATGAAGAATCTTCCATCTCTACCTCTTTTTTGACTCTGTTCTTAGGCATGCTTAATTTGATAATGAGGGCCAAGAAAGAGCTAACAAACTAGCTAAAGATGGTTTTTTAAAATAGACTCATTAAGGTTAAGTTGCCCCATGTGTAAGTCATGTTTAGCTAGTAAGCAACTATAAAGTCTTTTGGTAATGCTTCAAGTGCATTGAGTCCCTTGGAGTTCATTCACATCAACATCTATGGACCCATGAATGTGAAAGTACATGATGGGAAAATTTATTCTATAACTCTTATAGATGATTCATGATATATGTATGTGTACTTATTAACTCGCTGCTATTAGGTACTTGATATGCTCAAATACTTCGTGGTGGAAGAGAAATATTGATTGGAATGAAAAGTTAAGACTATTGATATAGATTAAGGTTGTGAATATTTCTATGATATGTTCAAAGAGTTTTGTGAAGAGAAAAGCATATGAAAACAGCAAACCATTCCATGCAGCCCGTAAGAGAATGATATTATGGAGCACATGAATTGTACATTGCTTGACATTGTTAGATCAATGATGGCATATGCTAAGCCCCTAATTAGTGTATAGGGGATGCACTGCTTCCAACAGCCTAGTTCTTTAACTGTGTACGAAGTAACTGTACATTTGCCACACCATATAAGTTATGATTTGGTAAAAAGTTATCCTTAGACCAGTTATCTCCATGAAGTTTGGCTAGCTATGTGCACAACTGAACCCATAAAACATGGTAAACTTGGTCCAAGAGCTGCCAGGATAGTGTTCACAAGAAACCCCATGCATTCCAAATGATATGTGATATGTAGGGAACACTATAATGGTGGCATGATGGAAATGAATTCCCATAATGTTAATTTTCTTGAATATGAGTTCCCAAGCATTTGGTGAAATCTAAAAAGGACCACAAATTGTATAAGTTACAATAAAATCTTCAACCATCTCTCGGTGAACGAAAGGATTTGAATTCTCACTAAGTTACCGAGGATGTTACATCTATCTTATTTGATACGAATGGTGAAGGTTTGTCTAGTAGGGAGAATGAGATTTTTCCTCAAACTCCAAATGTTGAGGAGAACCAACATGAGAATGAAGTTTATCCTCCATCTTATATTCATGAACATGCAGTTAATCCACATGTTTAAGATCCCACACCACCAAGCGATAGTGGGAATAATTCTACTCATGCTTGGGGTCCCATAGAAAGAGAGAGGGATTCCTTGCCTAGGAAGACAAATAATAAAGATCCCAGGATTCGAAGGAATGAGCATGGATGAATTACTTGATGATATTTCCAAATTAAAAGGGACATATTCTTATGCACTTCCTTGGAAGTTGAGGAACCTATCTCTTGTCAAGAGGTGATTGAGTCACCAAGTCACGAAGAGTGGATGGATGCTATGAGGGATGAGATAGACTTAATGAGAAGAAATAAGGTTCGTGGACTCATTGATCTTCCACCTTAACAAGTGGCTTTTTAAGATAAAACATCAGGCAAATGGTTCAATCAATAAATTTCAAGGCCTGTCTAGTGGCGAGAGGCTTTACCCAAATTAAGGGCATAGATTACAAAGAGATATTTTCTCCTGTGGTGAGATTTGCCTATATTCACCTACTCTTAGCCCTGACTGCCCGTTTGGACCTAGGGTTGTTTGAAATGGATGCAAAGACTGCTTTCGTAAATGGTAACTTTAAGAAAGAGATTTATGTGGACCAACATATTGGTTTTGTATCAAAGGGACAACAGGACAAAGTGTGTCATCTTGACAGGTGCATGTATAGTGTTAAGTAATCTTCCAAATCTTGGCACTTTAGATTTCATAAAACTATGACTTCATTTGGCTTTTTAATGGCTTCAAAAGACCATTGTGTGCATGTCAAAGGATCAGTAAGGGGATTATGTTTCTTACCCTGTTCGTTGATAATACGCTGCTGGCTGGGAAAAATTTGGAGATGATCAAAACTACTATAGTGGTTGTCCTATGTCTGTGAGATGAAAGACATGGGTGAGGCTAGTATGTCCTAGGAGGGAAAATAATCCGAAACTATCCCAAGAATCATATATCAAAAAGGTATTGGAACGATTTCATATGTATAATTCTAAATCTATGGATACTTCAGTTGGGAAGACTCTAACCTTGAGTCTTCAACAATGCCCTAAAACAAATGATGAAATAGAGGCAATGAACAATCTCTCTTGCGCTCATGCCATAGGAAGCTTACTGTAAGTCATGTTATGTACACGACCTGACGTTTGCTTTGCAGTTGGTTCGGTAAGTCGTTATTAAAGTAACGCAGGACTTGTTGATTGGCAAGTCGTCAAGAAAGTCAAGCGCTACCTTCGTGGTACTACTTAGTTTTTTACGATCAAGGTGGAGACCTCAGGTGGAGAGGACTCTCATATGTTAATTGGGGTGGTGACCCGGGTGAGTCTATGTCAACCTGAGGACATGCCTTCACCTTGGGTAGGAGAGCCATGTTATCATGTAGTAAGAAGCAAAACTGCATACCAATGTCAGCTATGGAGGCAGATAGTGTGTTTTCTTACCATAGAGATAAAAAGCATTCTCATTATGTACATACACACTAACAAAGTGATTATGTTCTCTTGACTAAACCTATTCCTAGTTATGCATTCAAAGCTCATTTATTGAGCCTAGGAATTCATAACGTTTAATGCTTGGATGTGCCTTGTTATGTGATGGACATGTTTCTTTTGTAAATGAGAAAAATCCTAATGATTTATTTTTGTGTGGTAGACATATTAAAATTTCATGGGCTTTTGATTCTCCGAGTCACACAGGTAATCGCCTTGATGCTTGAGCGGTAAGTAGAATGAGACTAATTATATTGGGACTAGGTATACAATATTGATTACTAACATTGGAAGTGCATGAATAAATAAATATAGTCGCCTTAATGAGTCTACGATGAGACTCGAGGCAGTTGAATATGAAATAAGATTTCATATTGAGGCCTTATAGCTGAATCTTAAGTGCCACGATTAACATTAGGTATGTCGATCTAGTGGATCAGATTGGTTTTTAGGTAGAAGTCATACTTACGATTCCATCGCATATAAGAGTGACACGCCAAGCATAATGTGAGCTATGTCATGACACACACTCATACTGTATGTGCCAAATGTCAACCTATTTGGTGAGCGACAAGTGAATTCCCTTTCATTGTCACTATGTGACCTTTATAGGCAATACTTTCTGACTTAGAATTATGACATGAACTAAAAGCTTGATGTTGCCACCTTAATGTGTTGTCCAAGGACTAAGATGTATACGGTGTAGCGAAACACATTAGGAAAGTAGTTTTGCTAACATAGATTATTTGTAATTGTCTAAAATAGAATCATTTCCCCATCACCATATCTAGCATGGGTGATCATATTTAGTATATAATCATTTGATGTATTAATAGGCATAAAGGGATAGTGTATGCCATTGCCGTTGGTGATGATTTAAATGATTCAGGGTATTGCTATTGTCATTGTTGTTTTATAAAAGTGTTATGTCAGTTAGATGGTAACTCAATATAATACTACTAATTCTTTTTGGTCACACGCCGCATTCCCAGTATAGGGCGTGATGAGCTTTGTTGACTGAAATATGTGTAACTCATGGTTTGTGTGACCGATTGGGAGCTATTGACCGAAGTAATGGTCACATTGATTATCCTATTAATTGGGCAATTATGAAATATTTAATTATGTATTAGTCACGCCCATTAAACCCCTATTGATAATTTCAGCTCAGTCCTATTAAATAAAGGGTTTCGGGACCTAATTCTGGGTACGTGATAGAAACCAAAAACAACATTTCTAATTCTCTCTCCCCTCCTCTTATGCTAACCTCATCGTCAATCGGGTAAGGGTTTCAGGGCATGACAACTACGGTGACTCTAATAGCCACCGTTAGTCCTAGTTCAACGCTTCATGGGCAATCACCGAGTAAGGAGATCCTACGCTTTCACACTAAGGCATGTCTTAATCTACCTACAATTTGAAACCTTAGAACTAATTATCACACGTTCATGTTCGAAGCTGATTATTGTGAGTCTAGGCAGTTTCCTATTAGCTTCTCACCAAAAATATTCTTGGTTCTATTAGTAAAAGTTGCATCGTTGGAGTCTCCATCATTGTCGGTCAGTTCTTTGAACTTTTGTTTTATTCCCTTGGCTGTTAATATTGGATAGGCTACAAGAGTTCACAGGAAACGCCATAGGGCTATCCTTACCATATCCCAAGAGTTCCCTACTCTTCTTCCTTTTGTGATTACTAAGTTGCCCTTCACTTCCATGGCTATCCTGTATTCAAGTAGCCTGTGACAATTTAAATTTGTTTGGTTATAATGGGATCCATGTTCTATTTCACTGTAGATACCCTACAAGACCGTTTAATCTTTCTTCTAGGAATTCAAGTATTCAACATTTGACTTAAAAAAGAAGAGGGGAGGAATTAAGATAAGTTAGATTTGAAAAAGAAGAGCGGTGAAAATTCTAGTTGTTAGTAAATTTAGAATTTACTTGATGCGGAAGCTAGCCTGATCTTTATGCTTGCTTGATTTCTACCCACGAACTGGTGGCTACCAGAGTCACCGAGCATTCACGCTCTACACCTGAACCTACTAAAATGGCTAGGTTATGTGAGGAAAAGGCCAAAGAGAGACTGTTAGATCTAGCGAAGTGCTGCTTGGATGATTCTCAACCCATAATCCATACTTCTATTTATAGTAGCATAAAGCTTCAAACACAATCTACAAACTAATTGCTAATTATGATAGATTAATACAGAATTAATCCCCATTGTAACTGTAGAATCAATTGTGTGATTATGGTATTTAGTATGTGACCATTACTAGTCAGTAGCTCACCCTCGGTCACAAAGACCACGAATCTCAGATCTCTCTGTCAACAAATTTTCTCGCCTTCATACTGGGTGTGGGGCGTGCTACTAAAAACCAAAACATAATAGTGTTACATCAAGTCACCTTCTAATTGACATAACACTTTCATAAAATATCAACACCTCAAATCATTCAAAAAACATCACCAACGGCATACACTGTCCCTTTATGCCTGATATATCAATTGATTATATACTGAATATAATCGCCCGGGCTTGATCTGGTGATGGGGAAATTATTATTCTTTGGACAATTAAAATAATCCATCTTAGCATAACTAATTTTCTAATGTGCCCTGCTGGACCGTATACATCTTGTCCCTTGGATAACACATTAAGGTAGCCACATCAAAGTTTGACTTCACATTATAACTCTAAGTCAAAGAGTATTTCTAATGAGGCTCACATAGTAACAAGGAAAGAGAACTCACGTATCACTCATCAAATAGGTCGACTTTTAGAGACACAGTATGAAAGTATGTGACGGCATAGCTCCCACTAAACTGTGCATGTTATTCTTCTATGCTATACGAATCGTAAATCTGATTTTTACCTAAAAAACCAACATGAGTTACTAGATCAACATACCTAATGTTAATCTCAGCACTCAAGATTTGGCCATAAGGCTTCGATATGAAAACTTGTATCATATTTGACTCCCTCGAGTCTCATCTAGTCTCACTAAGGCGACTATATTGTTCCATTCATACACTCCTAGTAAGAGTAATCAATATAACACACCTGGCGTCAACATGATTCAGTCTTATCCTGCAATAGCCCGACCCTGAATCACGTTTATTTATTTAATTAAGCATATTATTAATTTTTCATATTTATTTATCTCATTTAATCATCCCGATTGAGAGAATTCATTTTGGGCCCCACTTTGCAATTCGGGTTTTCATTATTGTAAAATTTCGAGTGAATCGATAGTAAGCCCTAAATAAATATCATTTAAGAGATTAAATAATTTTTCATAATGATCTGAAAATTTAATTCCAAGTCACGGAAAATTGAATCGCATAAAGTGTATTTTCTTTCGGACCCAAATTCATTTAGGCCCAATTTTGGGCCCAACAAGTTACTAGCCGCTTGCTTAGCTAATTACCCTCAATTATACCTAATTATCATTAGCAAAAAGATGCATTTCGGTGTTTTAAAATGTAGCTAAGTATTAGCTAAGTCATTCTCCACCAAGCAAAACTCACAAAATATCAAGACTTACCCTCTCTCCCTCTCCACCACCCTACACAGCCCCCTCATTTTTACTGCTGTATTTGCTGATTTCTAGCCACTTACCACCATCTTCCGACCACCAGGAGGCTGCCATTGGACCACCAGCATGAACCCCAGCCACCACTTTCACTTCTTCAACCTTCAAACATCTCTAACTTCCCTTATTTCAAGCTTAAAGTAAGTAAACCCTAGCCTTGTGTTTTTGTTTAAATTTTATTTGTGATTTTGTGATCTTTGATATTGGCAATGAATATTATGGTGTTGGTATTGATTTTAGAGAAGTTTAAGTGCAAATTCAAGTGAGGCATAAGATAGCGTTATGAGAATTATGCATAGTTTAAATGATCTTTGTCAACAAGCATGTCATGTGTGCGTTTTAGATTTGAGAATGAATCTTGGATGATTGTGAAGTAAAAATTATAGATTATGGCTGTCTAAAGTAATGCTGATGGTCACCCCTTATTTTGGTAATTTGAGCAAATGATTTTGGAGGGTAATTATGTGAAAAAGGAGGACAATAAAGTAGGTAGCAAGCTGTGAAGGGCCAGAAACAGGCGTCTATTTTGAAAGAAACTGGTAATTCATGGCTGGTTGAAACTTATGAATTTTGGTAGGGAGCTAGATCAATGAGTTATCTTTCAAATGGCTTTTGAATCACCTTAATCCAAGTTCTGTGCAAGAAGCTATGACCATTTTACTCCGACTACATAGACCGGAGCAAAACTGCCCAGGGTGGTGTTTTAGCTCAATTTTGGGATTTATGTGGTGGTGATTGTGTTATGGGATACAAATGAACATGTTGAGGGACTTTTTAATCTTTTTATATTAGAGTTCTATATCTCAATTGGAGGTCGCGGTGAAAGTTATGAATTTTCTAAGATGGTACTTAGAAGCTTATTTGGTTTGGAAAACTAAGTGGCATGACATGTGCAACAAAATTGGAGAAGTGAGGAGAATGATAACTTAAAATTCGTATTTATTAGTCCAAACTGGTGTGTTTAAAATTATTCTGAACCGACCACTACTCCAATTGCCCTCAAATCTTTATTATCCATCTCAGAAATATCAAAAATTTGTGATGGATTTATAACCATCAAAGTCTTTCTTTTATGATTCCAATTATTCTACTTTGATCAATTGTACTCCACAATATTTCACTTTGAGTTAAATTACCCTAATTCATTTAGCTTTCAAATCATTTTGGTGTAACTTATCTTCTATAGAATTATTTCAGTTATGGATGCCTTCTAAGGAATTTCTGTTACAGTTACAACTATGAAAGACAGCATTGTTTACTAATTGCATATACCTATAATTACATTTCTTAAACAGAATCAGGATCTAATCTATATTTCCCATTGTGCATAAGAATTGTCAAGTGAGATTGCATTTTAAAGATATCAAGTACATTCATTGCCTGTATCTTTAGAAATCAGAGCGTATTTATCAAAATTATCATGTTTTGATAAGTAAATCAATCAATTAGTTTATACAGTGATTTATCATTTAATTAGTGACCCGGCTAGTTACCATCTATAGGGCATTCGCCTTTTAGTTGCCCGCACAGCTTTAGGCCAGGTCCACGATCGACTTGGCAGGTATACACCTATCCATAGATCGTCACAGTATCAAGGGTTTACTATCAGATAATAATTAGCAATGCAGTTTTACATTCATCTCATTCACTATTTTAACCTAAAATGAATAGCAAGTGGGCGCCCAAGCATTTTATGTACAGATCATTTAACAATACAGGAATGCATGTACTGAGTTTCGGCTCACAGTTTGAAATATTTTCATGTTTTGTTTTAGGCAAATGTTCATTAAATAACCCTAATGCTAGCAAACTGGATGAAGAGAATATGTTGAGCAAAGGAATCTAGAGGGATCAACAATGATATAGTACATGCCTATTTTAGAGCTATACTTTGAAATCTTCAGTGGAAGGAGGTGTAGATTATATGGTGAACTGCTATACTGCGATGTATAAACCATAAGTGGATAACAGTTGATTGTATATGGTTTGACAATATATGAATGTCTACGGTTGAAGCTATGTCAAACGATGTTATTTCTAGTTCACAATCCGGTACACACACTTCAAGCCTTGTCCTTTTGATCGGCGGTAACGCCCCTATCATTGAGTTCATTAGTCCTAATTTAGAGATTTATTAAGGAGAATATAAACAGTGAGACATGTTTAATTAGGGGGTATTACATATCCTGCCAGCTGCTCAAGTGTTGGGGCGATTATGCATGTGACTAGGCCAATCACAAACCTAATGACATTACAATGTCATGTACTTGCATATTTATGAATATCTGAAAAGAAACATCATTCTTTATTTCATAAATACTTAATACAAGGATAAATATGTCTATAATACACTTGTATACATCTAAAAACTAATCCTACGTAGACCTCAGCTCATCACATAAACTTTAAAAGCATCACTAGGAATAGGCTTAGTTAAAGGATTTGCTACCATCTTACTTGTAGATACATACTTAAAGGTAACTTCTTTCTCTTTTATGCTGTTTTGAATAAAATGATAACGCCTCTTGATGTTCTTAGTCTTCCTGTAGAAGTTCGGATCTTTTGCAAATCGGATAGTAACAGTATTGTCACATAACATTTCTACAGGATTATCAACTCTAGGAGTGAGATTGAGATCTTGGAGAAACCTTCTGAGCCATATTGCCTCTTGAGTGGCAAGATAGCAGTCGAAAGTGCTATGCAGTCTTGTTTCTTACTGCACTAAGAATAGCTTCCCCGTCTAAGGTGAATACATATCCTAAGGTAGACCTAGACTCATCCAGATCACCAGCCTAATCAGCATACGAATATCTTGTTAGCTTCAGATTTCCACCTTACTAGCAGAGGATTAAGTCACTTGTACCACAAAAGTAATAAAAAATTCTCTTGACAGCTTGCCAATGAGCAGACGCTGGGTTGCTTTGGTAACAAATTACGAAATCAACCATAAAGCAAATGTCTAGTCGTGTGCATAACATGACATACATTAAACTTCCCACTGCACTTGCATAAGGAACATTGTTCATTATGTCCTTTTCTTTGTCCGTTTTAGGACACTGGTCGAGACTTAAGGTTGGACCCTTTTCAATTGCAGTGTCAATGGGTTTAGAATAGTGCATCCGAAAACAGTTCAAGATTTTATTAATGTATGCTTTTTGACTCAAACCAAGAAGCTTCTTGGAATGGTTCTGAGTTATTTCTATGCTTAAGACATACCTAGCCTTACCCATGGCTTTCATCTCAGTGACGGAGGACAACCACTGCTTAGTGATTTAGATCATCTTCATAATATTTTCAGCCAATAGTATGTCGACAACATACAAAGTAAGAAACATAATTCCCTTTTTAGTTTTCTTGACATGCCCACAGTGATTTTCAGAGGCCATGTTTAAGCCAAAAGACATAATGACTTCATAAAATATGAAATACCACACTCTAAAAGACTGCTTGACAGCATAAATGGATCTTTTAAGACGACAAACTTTTTCCTCTTGACCTTTTAACATAATACCAATAGGTTGATTCATGTAAATATCTTCTTCAAGATTTCCATGAAGGAAAAAAGCCTTTACGTCCTCTAGAATAACTCTAAGTGCAAATGGGTGACTAGGGCCAAAACCAGGCGAATAGAGGCAATTCTTACCACGGAAGAAAAAGTCGCTTCATAATTTGCCCCCTCAATTTAGGTAAACCCCTTCGCTACTAAACTTGTCAATTGGTCCATTAGCTCGGCGTTTTATCTTGAAAATCCACTTGTTTCCAATCGATTTGCGCTAGGAAGGAAGATCAATAAGTTCCCAAACCTTATTTCTTGCCATAAAGTCTATTTCATCCCTCATGGTTTCCATCCACTCTTTGTGGTTTGGTTAGTCAATAGTCTCTCAAAAAGAAGTAGGCTCATCTATGTCTCAAGGAATGCATAGGAATATCTCCTTTTCAATTCGAAAATATCGTTAAAGGATTCTTCAACGCTTACTGCTCCAGAGCAGAGGACCTGTGCTAGTTTGTCCTACTGAGATAGTTCTCCTCTTATCTCTAAGCGGTATAGAATCCCCAACTGGTGGAGAATCACTCCAACTATTATGAACATGTGGACTAACCTCATGTTCATGAACTGGAGAGTGAGGATAAACCTCATTATCAGGTTGACTCTCTTGGGTAACTAACAACTCATCTTCTCTTCCAGACAAGGAAGTAGTACTATCCTTAGTGACATGGTTAGTGTTTAAATTCTTCTTCTCACTGAGAGATAGCTGATCATCTAATGGTAACTCGTACAATGCTAGGTCCTTTTTTATTTCACCAATGCTTAGGAACTCACCCTGAAAAAACTCAACATTACCTGAATCTACTTCTGTCGTACCACCATTAAGATGTTCACCATATATAACATATCCCTTAGAATGTTCTGAATACCGTATGAGCACCATTTTGGTGGCCCTTGGACTAAGTTTCCTATATTTGTGAGTTGGGTTGTGTATATAACCAGCCAAACCCCACGCGCATAAATGTTCCAAGGAGCGCTTTCTACCATGTCATAACTCATATGGGGTGGCGGATACGCTCTTACTTGACACATGGTTAAGGATATAAATTACTGTAAACAATGCATCCCCCCAAAAACTAATTGGGAGATTGGTAGGCGCCATCAATGACCTGACCATGTCAAGTAATATTTTATTCCTACGCTCTGCCACACCATTTTGTTTTGTGGAGCCAGGAATTGTGAGTTGTCTGGGCATACCCTGCTCCTCACAAAACTCTTCAAACATATGTGAGAGGTGAGTTGTCTTTGATATGTTGTGAGTAGATTTTTGGCCAAAATTTACTTGCTCACTTGAAACAATTGAGTGAACATTCGAAAGATGACATTTGGTTGCCGGACTACTTGAATAGACTTAGCATAATTTCATCTCGAAAGAGAGATTTATATGCTAGGAGGCCTATTAAGTAATCGAAAATATTAAACTTGGATTAAGTCAAATTAGTTTAAAAGAGTAACATTTGCTTAGTTTAGGCAAATTTAGTTGATTTTGAAAGAATAGACTAAATTTCTATATAGATTACAATTCCTCAAAATTAACCAATTAGAGAAAGGTACATGTTTATCAGTTTGATTCAATTCCCTTTCATAACTACAAAAATTCCTAGGTGTTTTTCCCATATTTGATTTAGAAAAGTTTATTTGCAGTTGTTAATCAAAACCACTTGAATTAGAATTTTGCTTGAAATATCTTGAGGTAATATAACCCAGTAGTTTCACCTAGTCTCTATGGGATCGACCTTGATGTGCTATAACGCCACTATGCGCTTGCGGCCATATCAAGTTTTTGGTGTTGTTACCGGAGGCTACCATCAAATATTGAGTTTTTCCTGATAGGTTTGACTAAGCATTTTATTTTTCTTTGGGGAAAAAAAACCCCTATAAAATTTTTTTGAAAATTAACCAAAAAAAATTAAAAAAACAATGGCAATTTTTCATTTCCCCTAATTTGAGCATTAATTATTTTGGAGGTATTTTAGGTGATTAAATCTATTTCTTGCTCAATGTGGTTATTATGTTGGCAACTGGGAAATTTTGGATATCGTGGATGAGGGTGTGAATAGTAAAATCTGTATTCTTTTTGGGTATTAGGACTTTTGTGGTAAAAATGTTGATGATGTATGGTATTTGCTTGAGTAGATTGCTTGGGATTCATTTGAATTTGAGAAGACTACTATTATTTCTAAATATTCAATTTCTGATCCTTACACATTCTATTGTAAATCTTATTATGCTCCTTTATGATGTGATTTGTGTAATTCTACTGACCATGCTATTAATTCGTGTTCTTATTATGCATGCTATACTCAACCTGACTTTGTATCACCCTGTGATGGGGATCAAGCCCCTAATGATCAAGTCAACTTTCCTACTGTCGAACCAAGTCAAGAAAAGGAGTTCAAGGCACAAGAATTAGCTCAAAGGATCAAGAACATCATGGCTGTCCAATCTGCCCAGAATCCAGCACATCAGCCTAATTTTGTGAGCTTGATTATTCAAGCTTAAATTGGATTTAAGAAGCTGCAAATCCACTTTTTGGAACCCTTAATATGTCAGCTTTAACGACATATAAAGAGTTTTAGGTTAAGTCATTGGGTAATAAGTCAAATGGGGTCACTTTCAGAATGCTGCAGAATCTGATCTAGTTTGGACAAGCTGGACGTTTTGACCCACAACTTCCAATTGGGAGCTCCAAATCCATTCTAACTTAAGCCATCTGAAAATAGACTTTCCAAGCTTTCTAAAAACAGCTATTGGAGCTGATTTGGGAAAGAATTGCAGAAGTTAGAGCTATTTAAAGCTGGAGGTTGTGCACTAAAAGCGACAGGTAGCCTGTCACTTTTATCTTTTATACAATGCTTACTTTTTGGTTCTTTGCTCCCATTGGCTATCCATTTGAATGGGTTGGCTGCTTGTAAATGTCCCTTAGGCCCTTCCCCTCTATATATATGCTCATTCAAGGTTGTAATATTCAGATTTGACATATATAAAAAGATAGAGATCACTCTCTCTTATTTAAACTCTCTCTTACTTATCTTTGATTTGGCTAATCAAAGTGGTGATCACATGAGCCTTAATCTTGCTTAGGGTGGTGTGCCTTATCCCTAAGTGTGATTAAGAGCCTTAATGTGATTAAGGTGGTGTGTCTTATCCTTCTTCATACTAGATTATCTCTCCTTCTCTTTGCTTGGACCGAAGCTAGCTTAGCCTAGTTTTCGATTTTCTCTTTTTCCTTCCTTTGTTCTTGCTTTGCTTTGATTCTTGTAGACTTATTGTTTCCTTTTCCTTGCTTGGAAAATCATCCTGGGACAATACTGATGTTGTCTTATCCTTACCTGACTCATCCTTTCTTTTAGCTCAGTGCACGGGGCTCAGAGAGGGTGATCGTTTTGGATTTGATGCTAGGTTTGATATTATTGATGCATGTTTTGAGTCAGAAGATATTTTTGATAAGGTGCACGATCAAGTTGAGACTTCTTCGGAGGAGTCACATGATGTATTTATGGATGAGGAGTCTCCTAACCTTGGTTTTGATAATAGTGTTATCACCATTCATCTTGATCATTCTCATGTTTCCTCTACATGTTCACAACCCCTTATTTCCCCCGAATATTCTTTAGATGTGCCCAATGATAATCCTATGATTTGTGATTCTAATGTTGACTTGGGCCATGAGGATAATGAGTTTAATGTGCCTGGTGGGAATGTTGATGATTATGCATCCTTAGGTTACTTTAGAGGGTATGATCCCTCCATCGACCCTTATTATATATACCTAGAGTATTTGTCTAGGAAAATCATGTGGTCTACATTCTTTAATCCTTCCTACGATTTTTCTAAGGTTATTGATAAGGTTAAGAGGATATTAGTTGTCTTTGGTGTGATTTTTGTTATTTCCTATTATCTTTTATTTTCTGAACTATGGTCTCAGGAGTTTGATAAGCTCTTGCATGCCATGGTGATGTCTGATTTAATGTGCCAAGTCTTGAAGTTGTGATGGAGTGGCTGACGCTCCATGTGCCCTAGTTATTATGAGTCTGCATAGCTTGAGTGCACTTAGCACCTAACCTGGTGAGATTGTTCTCTTTTGTTTTCCCTTTTCCTTCTCTTATCTTTCCTTCCCTTT